>JAPZAG010001095.1:0-40766 GCA_027475135.1 Bactrocera correcta | reverse complement strand
GTATATGCACATTAAGCAATCGAAAACGAATTGCTCCAAATAATTAGTTTAACATATTTAAGTTAGTAAACCTTCTTTAACGTATTGAAGGTGATACAAAGCCATGGCGGCATAACGACAGTACATTTGGACAATTCCGTAATCTTATATTTAGGTATAAAGTCGATTTTCTTGTATATACACATTAAGCAATCGATGCCGATATGCTTCACATCATAAGTTTAACAGATTTAAGTTAGTTAATCCTCTTTATCTTACTGAAGTCTACAAAAGCCTTAACGGCATAACGGCAGTGCATTTGGAAGAGTTCCGTAATCTTATATTTAGGTATAAAGTCGATTTTGTTCAATATACGCATTTAGCAATCGATATCGAAATGCTTCAAATCACTAGTTTAACATATTTAAGTTAATAAACCTTCTTTAACGCACTGAAGTCTACATAAAGCCTTAACGCTATAACTGCACTGCATTTAGAAGAATTCCGTTATCTTATATTTAGGTATAAATTCGAATTTCTTGTATATACTCATTTAGCAATCGATATCAAAATGCTTCAAATTATTAGTTTAACTTTTTTAAGTTAATTAACCTTCTTTAACGAATTGAAGTTGACATAAAGTCATGGCGGCATAACGACAGTACATTTGGAAGAATTCCGTAATCTTATATTTAGGTACAAAGTCGATTTTCTTGTATATACACATTTAGCAATCGATATCGAAATGCTTCAAATCATTAGTTTAACATATTTAAGTTAATAAACCTTCTTTAACTCACTGAAGTCTACATAAAGCCTTAACGGCATAACGGCAGTGCATTTAGAAGAATTATGTTATCTTATATTTAGGTATAAATTCGATTTTTTTGTATATACACATTAAGCAATCGATATCGAAATGCTACAAATCATTAGTTTAAAATATTTAAGTTAATAAACTTTCTTTAGCGCACTAAAGTCTACATAAGGCCCTAATGGCATAACGGCAGTGCATTTAGAAGAATTCCATAATGTTATAATTTTATATTTAGGTATAAAGTCGATTTTCTTGTATTTACATATTTAGCAATCGATATCGAAATGCTTCAAACCATCAGCTTATCATATTTAAATAATTAACCTTCCTTACAGAAGCCATAACGGCATAACGGCAGTATATTTGGGTAATTTCCGTAATCTTTTATTTAGGTATAAAATCGATTTTCTTGTATATACACATTTAGCAATCGATATCGAAATGCTTCAGCTCATTATTTTAACATATTTAAGTTAATAAACCTTCTTTAACTTTCATAACTGCAGTGCACGCAGAAGAATTCCATAACCTTATATTTAGGTATAAAGTCGATTTTCTTGTATATACATATTTAGCTATCGATATCGAAATGCTTCAAATCATTAGTTTAACATATTAAGTTAACAAACATTTTTTAGCTTACTGAAGTCTTCATAAAGCATTAACGGTATAACAGCACTGCATTTAGAAGAATTCCGTTATCTTATATTAAGGAATAAATTCGACTTTCGTGTATATATTCATTTAGCAAGCGATATCAAAATGCTTCAAACCATTAGTTTAACATATTTAAAATAATTAACCTTCTTTAATATGTTGTATATGCACATTAAGCAATCGATACCGAAATGCTTCAGCTCATAAGTTTAACATATTTAAGTTAATAAACCTTCTTTAACGATCTGAAGTTTGCATATAGTCATGATGGTATAACGGCAGTGCATGTAGAAGAATTCCGTAATCTTATATTTAGGTATAAAGTCGATTTTCTTGTATATACACATTTATATATCGATATCGAAATGCTTCAAATCATTAGTTTAACATATTAAGTTAATAAACATTTTTTAGCTTACTGAAGTCTACATAAAGCATTAACGGTATAACGGCAGTGCCTTTAGAAGAATTCCGTAATGTTATAATTTTATATTTAGGTGTAAAGTCGATTTTCTTGTATTTACACATTTAGCAGTCGATATCGAAATGCTTCAAATAACTGGTTTAACATATTTAAGTTAATAAACCTTCTTTAACGAACTGCAGTTTATACAAAGCCATGGCGGCATAACGACAGTACATTTGGAGGAATTCCGTAATCTTATATTTAGGTATAAAGTCGATTTTCTTGTATATACACATTTAGCAATCGATATCGAAATGCTTCAAATCATTAGTTTAACATATTTAAGTTAATAAACCTTCTTTAACGCACTGAAGTCTACATAAAGCCTTAACGGTATAACAGCACTGCATTTAGAAGAATTCCGTTATCTTATATTTAGGTATAAATTCGACTTTCTTGTATATATTCATTTAGCAAGCGATATCAAAATGCTTCAAACCATTAGTTTAACATATTTAAAATAATTAACCATCTTTAATGTATTGAAGCTGGTACAAAGCCTTGGCCGCATAATGACAGTACATTTGGAAGAATTCCGTAATCTTTTAGTTAGGTATAAAGTCGATTTTCTTGTATATACACATTTAGCAATCGATATCGAAATGCTTCAAATCATTAGTTTAACATATTTAAGATAATTAACCTTCTTTAACGCACTGAAGTCTACATAAAGTGTTAACGGCATAACGGCAGTGCATTTAGAAAAATTCCGTTATCTTATATTTAGGTATAAATTCGATTTTCTTGTATATACATATTTGGCAAGCGATATCGAAATGCTTCAAATCATTAGTTTAACATATTTAAAATAATTAACCTTCTTTAACGTATTGAAGTTTATTCAAAGCCATAACGGCAGTGCATTTAGAAGAATTCCGTAATCTTTTAGTTAGGTATAAAGTCGATTTTCTTGTATATACACATTTAGCAATCGATATCGAAATGCTTCAAATCATTAGTTTAACATATTTAAGATAACTAACCTTCTTTAACGCACTGAAGTCTACATAAAGTGTTAACGGCATAACGGCAGTACATTTAGAAAAATTCCGTTAACTTATATTTTGGTATAAATTCGATTTTCTTGTATATACATATTTGGCAATCGATATCGAAATGCTTCAAATCATTAGTTTAACATATTTAAGTTAATTAACCTTCTTTAACGTATTGAAGTTTATTTAAAGCCATAACGGCAGTGCATTTGGAAGAATTTCGTAATCTTATATTTAGGTATAAAGTCGATTTCCTTGTATTTACATATTTAGCAATCGATATCGAAATGCCTTAAATCATTAGTTTAACATATTCAAGTTAATTAACCCCCTCTGTCTTACTGAAGTCTACATAAAGCCTTAACGGCATAACGGCAGTGCATTTAGAAGAATTCCGTTATCTTATATTTAGGTATAAATTTGATTTTCTTGTATGTACGCATTTAGCAAGCGATATCGAAATGCTTCAAATTATTGGTTTAACATATTTAATTTAATTAACCTTCTTTAACGTATTGAAGTTGATATAAAGCCATGGCGGCATAACGGCAGTGCATTTAGAAGAATTTCGTAATCTTATATTTAGGTATAAATTCGATTTTCTTGTATATGCACATTAAGCAATCGATAACGAAATGCTTCAAATCGATAGTTTAATATATCTAAGGTTATTAACCTTCTTTATCTTACTGAAGTTTACATAAAGCCATAACGGTATAACGGCAGTGCATTTGGAAGAATTCCAGAATCTTATATTAAGGCAAAAAGTCGATTTTGTTGTATATGCACATTAAGCAATCGATACCAAAACGCTTCAGCTCACAAGTTTAACATATTTAAGTTAATAAACCTTCTTTAACGATCTGAAGTTTGCATATAGTCATGATGGTATAACGGCAGTGCATGTAGAAGAATTCCGTAATCTTATATTTAGGTATAAGGTCGATTTTCCTGTATACACACATTTAGATATCGATATCGAAATGCTTCAAATCATTAGTTTAACGTATTAAGTTAATAAACATTTTTTAGCTCACTGAAGTCCACATAAAGCCTTAACGGTATAACGGCAGTGCATTTAGAAGAATTCCGTAATGTTTTAATTTTATATTTAGGTATAAATTCGATTTTCTTGTATATACACAATTAGCAATCGATATCGGAATGCTTCAAATCATTAATTTAACATATGTAAGTTAATTAACCTTCTTTAACGTATTGAAGTTGATAAAGAGCCATGGCGGCATAACGAAAGTACATTTGGAAGAATTCCGTAGTCTTATATTTAGGTATAAAGTCGATTTTCTTGTATATATGCATTAAGCAATCGATATCGAAATGCTTCAAATAACTGGTTTAACATATTTAAGTTAATCAACCTTCTTTAACGAACTGAAGTTAATATAAAGCCATAACGGCATAACGGCAGTGCGTTTGGAAGAATTCCGTAGTCTTATATTTAGGTATAAAGTCGATTTTCTTGTATTTGCACATTTAGCAATCGATATCGAAATGCTTCAAACCATTAGTTTAACATATTTAAGTTAATTAACCTTCTTTAACGTATTGAAGTTGATATAAAGCCATGGAGGCATAACGGCAGTGCATTTAGAAGAATTTCGTAATCTTATATTTAGGTATAAATTCGATTTTCTTGTATATGCACATTAAGCACTCGAAAACGAATTGCTTCAAATCGATAGTTTAATATGTCTAAGGTTATAAACCTTCTTTATCTTACTGAAGATTACATAAAGCCATAACGGTATAACGGCAGTGCATTTGGAAAAATTCCAGAATCTTATATTAAGGCAAAAAGTCGATTTTGTTGTATATGCACATTAAGCAATCGATACCGAAATGCTTCAGCTCATAAATTTAACATATTTAAGTTAATAATTCTTCTTTAACGATCTGAAGTTTGCATATAGTCATGATGGTATAACGGCAGTGCATGTAGAAGAATTCCGTAATCTTATATTTAGGTATAAAGTCGATTTTCTTGTATATACACATTTAGATATCGATATCGAAATGCTTCAAATCATTAGTTTAACATATTAAGTTAATAAACATTTTTTAGCTTACTGAAGTCTACATAAAGCCTTATCGGTATAACGGCAGTGCATTTAGAAGAATTCCGTAATGTTTTAGTTTTATATTTAGGTATAAATTCGATTTTCTTGTATATACACATATTTGGCAAGCGATATCGAAATGCTTTAAATCATTATTTTAACATATTTAAGTTAATTAACCTTCTTTAACGTATTGAAGTTGATATAAAGCCATAACGGCAGTGCATTTGGAAGAATTCCGTAGTCTTATATTTAGGTATGTAGCCGAGTTTCTTGGATTTACACTTTTAGCAATCGATATCGAAAATCTTCAAATAACTGGTTTAGCATATTTAGGTTAATAAACCTTCTTTATCACATTTAGCAATCGATATCGAAATGCTTCAACTCATTAGTTTAACATATTTAAGTTAATAAACCTTCTTTAACGATCTGAAGTTGGCATAACGGCAGTGGATGTAGAAGAATTCCTTAATCTTGTATTTAGGTATAAAGTCGATCTTCTTGTATATACATATTTAGCTATCGATATCGAAATGCTTCAAATCATTTGTTTAACATATTAAATTAATAAACATTTTTTAGCTTACTAAAGTCTACATAAAGCCTTAACGGTATAACGGCAGTGCATTTAGAAGAACTCCGTAATGTTATAATTTTATATTTAGGTATAAAGTCGATTTTCTTGTATTTGCACATTTAGCAATCGATATCGAAATGCTTCAAATCATTAGTTTAACATATTTAAGTTAATAAACCTTCTTTAACGCACTGAAGTCTACATAAAGCGTTAACCGCATAACGGCAGTGCATGTAGAAGAACTCCGTTATCTTATATTTAGGTATAAATTCGATTTTCTTGTATACACATATTTGGCAAGCGATATCGAAATGCTTCAAATCATTAGTTTAACATAATTAAGTTAACAAAAGTTCTTTAGCGTATTGCAGTTGATATAAAGCCATAACGGCAGTGCATTTGGAAGAACTCCGTAATCTTCTATTTAGGTATAAGGTCGATTTTCTTTTATATACACATTTCGATATCCATATCGAAATACTTGAAATCATTAGTTTAACATATTAAGTTAATAAACATTTTTTAGCTTACTGAAGTCTACATAAAGCCTTAGCGGTATAACGGCAGTGCCGTAATGTTAAATATTAATATTTAGGTATAAATTCTATTTTCTTGTAAATACAAATATAGCAAGCGATATAGAAATGCTTCAAATCATTAGTTTAACATATTTAAGTTAATTAACCTTCTTTAACGTATTGAAGTTGATAAAGAGCCATGGCGGCATAACGACAGTACATTTGGAAGAATTCCGTAGTCTTATATTTAGGTATAAAGTCGATTTTCTTGTATATATGCATTAAGCATTCGATATCGAAATGCTTCAAATAACTTGTTTAACATATTTAAGTTAATCAACCTTCTTTAACGAACTGAAGTTAATATAAAGCCATAACGGCATAACGGCAGTGCGTTTGGAACAATTCCGTAGTCTTATATTTAGGTATGCATTCGATTTTCTTTTACATACACATTTAGCTATCGATATCGAAATGCTTCAAATCATTAGTTTAACATATTAAGTTAATAAACATTTTTTAGCTTACTGAAGTCTACATAAAGCCTTAACGGTATAACGGCAGTGCATTTAGAAGAATTCCGTAATGTTATAATTTTATATTTAGGTATAAAGTCGATTTTCTTGTATTTGCACATTTAGCAATCGATATCGAAATGCTTCAAACCATTAGTTTAGCATATTTAAAATAATTAACCTTCTTTAACGTATTGAAGTTGATGCAAAGCCATGGCGGCATAATGACAGTACATTTAGAAGAGTTCCGTAATCTTATATTTAGGTATAAAGTCGATTTTGTTCAATATACGCATTTAGCAATCGGTATCGAAGTGCTTCAAATCATTAGTTTAACATATTTAAGTTAATAAACCTTCTTTAACGCACTGAAGTCTACATAAAGCCTTAACGGTATAACTGCACTGCATTTAAAAGAATTCCGTTATCTTATATTAAGGAATAAATTCGACTTTCGTGTATATATTCATTTAGCAAGCGATATCAAAATGGTAGTTTAACATATTTAAAATAATTAACCTTCTTTAATATGTTGTATATGCACATTAAGCAATCGATACCGAAATGCTTCAGCTCATAAGTTTAACATATTTAAGTTAATAAACCTTCTTTAACGATCTGAAGTTTGCATATAGTCATGATGGTATAACGGCAGTGCATGTAGAAGAATTCCGTAATCTTATATTTAGGTATAAAGTCGATTTTCTTGTATATACACATTTATATATCGATATCGAAATGCTTCAAATCATTAGTTTAACATATTAAGTTAATAAACATTTTTTAGCTTACTGAAGTCTACATAAAGCATTAACGGTATAACGGCAGTGCCTTTAGAAGAATTCCGTAATGTTATAATTTTATATTTAGGTGTAAAGTCGATTTTCTTGTATTTACACATTTAGCAGTCGATATCGAAATGCTTCAAATAACTGGTTTAACATATTTAAGTTAATAAACCTTCTTTAACGAACTGCAGTTTATACAAAGCCATGGCGGCATAACGACAGTACATTTGGAGGAATTCCGTAATCTTATATTTAGGTATAAAGTCGATTTTCTTGTATATACACATTTAGCAATCGATATCGAAATGCTTCAAATCATTAGTTTAACATATTTAAGTTAATAAACCTTCTTTAACGCACTGAAGTCTACATAAAGCCTTAACGGTATAACAGCACTGCATTTAGAAGAATTCCGTTATCTTATATTTAGGTATAAATTCGACTTTCTTGTATATATTCATTTAGCAAGCGATATCAAAATGCTTCAAACCATTAGTTTAACATATTTAAAATAATTAACCATCTTTAATGTATTGAAGCTGGTACAAAGCCTTGGCCGCATAATGACAGTACATTTGGAAGAATTCCGTAATCTTTTAGTTAGGTATAAAGTCGATTTTCTTGTATATACACATTTAGCAATCGATATCGAAATGCTTCAAATCATTAGTTTAACATATTTAAGATAATTAACCTTCTTTAACGCACTGAAGTCTACATAAAGTGTTAACGGCATAACGGCAGTGCATTTAGAAAAATTCCGTTATCTTATATTTAGGTATAAATTCGATTTTCTTGTATATACATATTTGGCAAGCGATATCGAAATGCTTCAAATCATTAGTTTAACATATTTAAAATAATTAACCTTCTTTAACGTATTAAAGTTTATTCAAAGCCATAACGGCAGTGCATTTAGAAGAATTCCGTAATCTTTTAGTTAGGTATAAAGTCGATTTTCTTGTATATACACATTTAGCAATCGATATCGAAATGCTTCAAATCATTAGTTTAACATATTTAAGATAACTAACCTTCTTTAACGCACTGAAGTCTACATAAAGTGTTAACGGCATAACGGCAGTACATTTAGAAAAATTCCGTTAACTTATATTTTGGTATAAATTCGATTTTCTTGTATATACATATTTGGCAATCGATATCGAAATGCTTCAAATCATTAGTTTAACATATTTAAGTTAATTAACCTTCTTTAACGTATTGAAGTTTATTTAAAGCCATAACGGCAGTGCATTTGGAAGAATTTCGTAATCTTATATTTAGGT
The DNA here is from genome assembly GCA_027475135.1 of Bactrocera correcta. NCBI lineage: Eukaryota > Metazoa > Arthropoda > Insecta > Diptera > Tephritidae > Bactrocera > Bactrocera correcta. The sequence goes on along the minus strand of JAPZAG010001095.1, from coordinate 32,087 downwards.
ATAAAGTCGATTTCCTTGTATTTACATATTTAGCAATCGATATCGAAATGCCTTAAATCATTAGTTTAACATATTCAAGTTAATTAACCCCCTCTGTCTTACTGAAGTCTACATAAAGCCTTAACGGCATAACGGCAGTGCATTTAGAAGAATTCCGTTATCTTATATTTAGGTATAAATTTGATTTTCTTGTATGTACGCATTTAGCAAGCGATATCGAAATGCTTCAAATTATTGGTTTAACATATTTAATTTAATTAACCTTCTTTAACGTATTGAAGTTGATATAAAGCCATGGCGGCATAACGGCAGTGCATTTAGAAGAATTTCGTAATCTTATATTTAGGTATAAATTCGATTTTCTTGTATATGCACATTAAGCAATCGATAACGAAATGCTTCAAATCGATAGTTTAATATATCTAAGGTTATTAACCTTCTTTATCTTACTGAAGTTTACATAAAGCCATAACGGTATAACGGCAGTGCATTTGGAAGAATTCCAGAATCTTATATTAAGGCAAAAAGTCGATTTTGTTGTATATGCACATTAAGCAATCGATACCAAAACGCTTCAGCTCACAAGTTTAACATATTTAAGTTAATAAACCTTCTTTAACGATCTGAAGTTTGCATATAGTCATGATGGTATAACGGCAGTGCATGTAGAAGAATTCCGTAATCTTATATTTAGGTATAAGGTCGATTTTCCTGTATACACACATTTAGATATCGATATCGAAATGCTTCAAATCATTAGTTTAACGTATTAAGTTAATAAACATTTTTTAGCTTACTGAAGTCCACATAAAGCCTTAACGGTATAACGGCAGTGCATTTAGAAGAATTCCGTAATGTTTTAATTTTATATTTAGGTATAAATTCGATTTTCTTGTATATACACAATTAGCAATCGATATCGGAATGCTTCAAATCATTAATTTAACATATGTAAGTTAATTAACCTTCTTTAACGTATTGAAGTTGATAAAGAGCCATGGCGGCATAACGACAGTACATTTGGAAGAATTCCGTAGTCTTATATTTAGGTATAAAGTCGATTTTCTTGTATATATGCATTAAGCAATCGATATCGAAATGCTTCAAATAACTGGTTTAACATATTTAAGTTAATCAACCTTCTTTAACGAACTGAAGTTAATATAAAGCCATAACGGCATAACGGCAGTGCGTTTGGAAGAATTCCGTAGTCTTATATTTAGGTATAAAGTCGATTTTCTTGTATTTGCACATTTAGCAATCGATATCGAAATGCTTCAAACCATTAGTTTAACATATTTAAGTTAATTAACCTTCTTTAACGTATTGAAGTTGATATAAAGCCATGGCGGCATAACGGCAGTGCATTTAGAAGAATTTCGTAATCTTATATTTAGGTATAAATTCGATTTTCTTGTATATGCACATTAAGCAATCGAAAACGAATTGCTTCAAATCGATAGTTTAATATGTCTAAGGTTATAAACCTTCTTTATCTTACTGAAGATTACATAAAGCCATAACGGTATAACGGCAGTGCATTTGGAAAAATTCCAGAATCTTATATTAAGGCAAAAAGTCGATTTTGTTGTATATGCACATTAAGCAATCGATACCGAAATGCTTCAGCTCATAAATTTAACATATTTAAGTTAATAATTCTTCTTTAACGATCTGAAGTTTGCATATAGTCATGATGGTATAACGGCAGTGCATGTAGAAGAATTCCGTAATCTTATATTTAGGTATAAAGTCGATTTTCTTGAATATACACATTTAGATATCGATATCGAAATGCTTCAAATCATTAGTTTAACATATTAAGTTAATAAACATTTTTTAGCTTACTGAAGTCTACATAAAGCCTTATCGGTATAACGGCAGTGCATTTAGAAGAATTCCGTAATGTTTTAGTTTTATATTTAGGTATAAATTCGATTTTCTTGTATATACACATATTTGGCAAGCGATATCGAAATGCTTTAAATCATTATTTTAACATATTTAAGTTAATTAACCTTCTTTAACGTATTGAAGTTGATATAAAGCCATAACGGCAGTGCATTTGGAAGAATTCCGTAGTCTTATATTTAGGTATGTAGCCGAGTTTCTTGGATTTACACTTTTAGCAATCGATATCGAAAATCTTCAAATAACTGGTTTAGCATATTTAGGTTAATAAACCTTCTTTATCACATTTAGCAATCGATATCGAAATGCTTCAACTCATTAGTTTAACATATTTAAGTTAATAAACCTTCTTTAACGATCTGAAGTTGGCATAACGGCAGTGGATGTAGAAGAATTCCTTAATCTTGTATTTAGGTATAAAGTCGATCTTCTTGTATATACATATTTAGCTATCGATATCGAAATGCTTCAAATCATTTGTTTAACATATTAAATTAATAAACATTTTTTAGCTTACTAAAGTCTACATAAAGCCTTAACGGTATAACGGCAGTGCATTTAGAAGAACTCCGTAATGTTATAATTTTATATTTAGGTATAAAGTCGATTTTCTTGTATTTGCACATTTAGCAATCGATATCGAAATGCTTCAAATCATTAGTTTAACATATTTAAGTTAATAAACCTTCTTTAACGCACTGAAGTCTACATAAAGCGTTAACCGCATAACGGCAGTGCATGTAGAAGAACTCCGTTATCTTATATTTAGGTATAAATTCGATTTTCTTGTATACACATATTTGGCAAGCGATATCGAAATGCTTCAAATCATTAGTTTAACATAATTAAGTTAACAAACCTTCTTTAGCGTATTGCAGTTGATATAAAGCCATAACGGCAGTGCATTTGGAAGAACTCCGTAATCTTCTATTTAGGTATAAGGTCGATTTTCTTTTATATACACATTTCGATATCCATATCGAAATACTTGAAATCATTAGTTTAACATATTAAGTTAATAAACATTTTTTAGCTTACTGAAGTCTACATAAAGCCTTAGCGGTATAACGGCAGTGCCGTAATGTTAAATATTAATATTTAGGTATAAATTCTATTTTCTTGTAAATACAAATATAGCAAGCGATATAGAAATGCTTCAAATCATTAGTTTAACATATTTAAGTTAATTAACCTTCTTTAACGTATTGAAGTTGATAAAGAGCCATGGCGGCATAACGACAGTACATTTGGAAGAATTCCGTAGTCTTATATTTAGGTATAAAGTCGATTTTCTTGTATATATGCATTAAGCATTCGATATCGAAATGCTTCAAATAACTTGTTTAACATATTTAAGTTAATCAACCTTCTTTAACGAACTGAAGTTAATATAAAGCCATAACGGCATAACGGCAGTGCGTTTGGAACAATTCCGTAGTCTTATATTTAGGTATGCATTCGATTTTCTTTTACATACACATTTAGCTATCGATATCGAAATGCTTCAAATCATTAGTTTAACATATTAAGTTAATAAACATTTTTTAGCTTACTGAAGTCTACATAAAGCCTTAACGGTATAACGGCAGTGCATTTAGAAGAATTCCGTAATGTTATAATTTTATATTTAGGTATAAAGTCGATTTTCTTGTATTTGCACATTTAGCAATCGATATCGAAATGCTTCAAACCATTAGTTTAGCATATTTAAAATAATTAACCTTCTTTAACGTATTGAAGTTGATGCAAAGCCATGGCGGCATAATGACAGTACATTTAGAAGAGTTCCGTAATCTTATATTTAGGTATAAAGTCGATTTTGTTCAATATACGCATTTAGCAATCGGTATCGAAGTGCTTCAAATCATTAGTTTAACATATTTAAGTTAATAAACCTTCTTTAACGCACTGAAGTCTACATAAAGCCTTAACGGTATAACTGCACTGCATTTAAAAGAATTCCGTTATCTTATATTTAGGTATAAATTCGACTTTCTTGTATATACTCATTTAGCAAGCGATATCAAAATGCTTCAAATTATTAATTTAGCTTATTTAAGTTAATTAACCTTCTTTAACGAATTGAAGTTGATATAAAGCCATGGCGGCATACTGACAGTACATTTGTAAGAATTCCGTAGTCTTATATTTAGGTATAAAGTCCATTTTCTTGTATATATGCATTAAGCAATCGATATCGAAATGCTTCGAACCATTAGTTTAACATATTTAAGTTAATAAACCTTCTTCAACTCACTGAAGTCTACATAAAGCCTTAGCGACATAACGGCAGTGCATTTAGATGATTTATGTTATCTTTTATCTTTTATTTAGGTATATACACATTAAGCAATCGATATCGAAATGCTTCAAATCATTAGTTTAACATATTTAAGTTAATAAACCTTCTTTAGCGCACTAAAGTCTACATAAGGCCCTAATGGCATAACGGCAGTGCATTTAGAAGAATTCCGTATTGTTATAATTTTATATTTAGGTATAAAGTCGATTTTCTTGTATTTACACATTTAGCAATCGATATCGAAATGCTTCAAACCATTAGCTTATCATATTTAAATAATTAACCTTCTTTACAGAAGCCATAACGGCATAACGGCAGTATATTTGGGTAAATTCCGTAACCTTTTATTTAGGTACAAAATCGATTTTCTTGTATATACACATTTAGCAATCGATATCAAAATGCTTCAGCTCATTAGTTTAACATATTTAAGTTAATAAACCTTCTTTAACTCACTGAAGTCTACATAAAGCCTTAACGGCATAACGGCAGTGCGCTTAGAAGAATTCCGTAATCTTATATTTAGGTATAAAGTCGATTTTCTTGTATGTATGCATTAAGCAATCGATATCGAAATGCTTCAAATAACTGGTTTAACATATTTAAGTTAATAAACCTTCTTCAACGCACTAAAGTCTACATAAAGCCCTAATGGCATAACGGCAGTGCATTTAGAAGAATTCAATAATGTTATAACTTTATATTTAGGTATAAAATCGATTTTCTTGTATTTACACATTAAGCAATCGATATCGAAATGCTTCAAACCATTAGTTTAACATATTTAAGTTAATAAACCTTTTTTAACGCACTGAAGTCTACATAAAGCCTTAACGGTATAACTGCACTGCATTTAGAAGAATTCCGTTGTCTTATATTTAGGTATAAATTCGACTTTCTTGTATATACTCATTTAGCAAGCGATATCAAAATGCTTCAAATTATTAATTTAACTTATTTAAGTTAATTAACCTTCTTTAACGAATTGAAGTTGACATAAAGCCATGGCGGCATAACGACCGTACATTAGGAAGAATTCCGTAATCTTATATTTAGGTATAAAGTCGATTTTCTTGTATATACACATTTAGCATTCGATATCGAAATGCTTCAAATCATTAGTTTAACATATTTAAGTTAATAAACCTTCTTTAGCGCTCTAAAGTCTACATAAGGCCCTAATGGCATAACGGCAGTGCATTTAGAAGAATTCCATAATGGTATAATTTTATATTTAGGTATAAAGTCGATTTTCTTGTATTTACACATTTAGCAATCGATATCGAAATGCTTCAAATCATTTGCTTATCAAATTTAAATAATTAACCTTCTTTACAGAAGCCATAACGGCATAACGGCAGTATATTTGGGTAATTTCCGTAATCTTTTATTTAGGTATAAAATCGATTTTCTTGTATATACACATTTAGCAATCGATATCGAAATGCTTCAGCTCATTAGTTTAACATATTTAAGTTAATAAACCTTCTTTAACTTTCATAACTGCAGTGCACGCAGAAGAATTCCATAATCTTATATTTAGGTATAAAGTCCATTTTCTTGTATATACATATTTAGCTATCGATATCGAAATGCTTCAAATCATTAGTTCAACATATTAAGTTAATAAACATTTTTTAGCTTACTGAAGTCTACATAAAGCATTAACGGTATAACGGCAGTGCATTTAGAAGAATTCCGTAATGTTATAATTTTATATTTAGGTGTAAAGTCGATTTTCTTGTATTTACACATTTAGCAGTCGATATCGAAATGCTTCAAATAACTGGTTTAACATATTTAAGTTAATAAACCTTCTTTAACGAACTGAAGTTAATATTAAGCCATAATGGCATAACGGCAGTGCATTTAGAAGAATTACGTAATCTTATGTTTAGGCATGAATTCGATTTTCTTGTATATACACATTTAGCAAGCGATATCTAAATGCTTCAAACCATTAGTTTAACATATTTTAAATAATTAACCTTCTTTAACGTATTGAAGTTGATACAAAGCCATGGCGGCATAAAGACAGTATATTTGGAAGAACTCCGTAATCTTATATTTAGGTATAAAGTCCATTTTCTTGTACATGCACATTTAGCAATCGATATCGAAATGCCTCAAATCATTAGTTTAACATATCTAAGTTAATAAACCTTCTTTAACGCACTGAAGTCTACATAAAGCCTTAACGGCATAACGGCAGTGCATTTAGAAGATTTCCGTAATGTTATAATTTTATATTTAGGTATAAATTCGATTTTCTTGTATATATGCATTAAGCTTTCGATATCGAAATGCTTCAAATAACTGGCTTAACATATTTAAGTTAATAAACCTTCTTTAACGAACTGAAGTTAATATTAAGCCATAATGGCATAACGGCAGTGCATTTAGAAGAATTACGTAATCTTATGTTTAGGCATGAATTCGATTTTCTTGTAAAGTATGTGCACGAAAAATATTGGTCGAACATATAACGTTATAAAACTTATGTTTATTATTTCATTTCAGAAATATTTATACAAGTTATAGTTTATATGTAGATTTATACGTATTCAAAATATAATATTCAGGATATTTTTTTATAAGCGAATAATCGTAATTTAGACTTGACATCCTTCATAAGCGCTTGCACAGAATCCTTATTGAAGTCTTTAGTGACGTTTCGCCACTTATTTCTAAATTGCCTCTCATTTTTCACTGTATGCTGCGTCTTTAACAATTTCGCTTTAATAATGGCCCAATAAGTTTTAATCGGCCTGAGCTCTGGGCAATTTGGAGGGTTCACCTCTTTAGGAACAACGACCACTCTATTGTCTTGGTACCACTTTAAAGCCGTTTTTCCGTAATGATGATGATGATAATGTCGCAAGATCAGACCAAAAGAGTACTGGATCCTTATGAAGTTTAATTAAAGGCAAAAGACGTTTCTGTAAGCACTCATTAACGTAAATTTTTTGATTTATTGTTCCATAGCCTATAAAAGGTTCACTTTTAAAACCACACTGGCAAATCACCTGCCATACTAGAAATTTTTTTGGGAACTTGTCAAGCTTTTTATTTTTAAATTTATCAGAAACATTCCCCCTTTTGTTTGCTGTGTAAAATTGTCGCTCTCGAATTTGTTTAAAGTCTGCTTTTACATAGGATTCATCGTCCATTACAACGCAGTTAAAATTAGGCATGAACTTGTCATATAATTGTCGAGCACGTCGTTTTGCCAAAAAATGTTGCTAATCATTGCGGTTTGGTGCTGCATTCACTTTGAAGGAACGGAATCCATTTCGTTTGCGTACTTTCTGAACATATGAAGGTGACATTTGAACTTTTTTGGCGACATCTCGAACTGAAAGTCCGGGATTTCGTTTCAAATAGGTCAACACTTTTTTTTGCTATAAGTGGAGATTCAAATCCTTGTTTTCTACCACTACCGGCCTTTCTATTCAATGATAAGGAGTCACTGTATCTCTTAAGAACAAAAGATTCCGAAGATTTTGCAAGTTTTAATTTTTTGGCGATGTCGCTGTGGGACATGGCTGGATTTTCCAGCTTTTTGCGCAAAACCGATTCGCGAACGTGTATATTCATTGCTGACAAATTTCACACTAACCACATTTTTTGAAAAAAATATAAAGCAATTATTTAGATAATGTATTAAACTTTGCGTGTAAATTTTAATTTTGATTTTACCGTTACAAATTTCTAAGCTGTGCGGGTTTCTATGTGACCAGTTTTTTTCGTGCACATACTTTATATACTCATTTAGCAATCGATATCGAAATGCTTCAAATGATTAGTTTAACATATTTAAGTTAATAAAGCTTCTTTAACGCCTGAAGTTATAATAAAGCCATGGCGCCATAATGGCAGTGCATGTAGAAGAATTCCGTAATCTTATATTTAGGTATGTAGTCGATTTTCTTGGATTTACACATTTAGCAATCGATATCGAAAATCTTCAAATAACTGGTTTAGCATATTTTGGTTAATTGACCTTCTTTATCTTACTGAAGTTAATATAAAGCCATAACGGCAGTGCATTTGGGTGAATTCCGTAATCTTTTATTTAGGTATAAAATCGATTTTCTTGTATATAAGCATTTAGCAATCGATATCGAAATGCTTCAACTCATTAGTTTAACATATTTAAGTTAATAAACCTTCTTTAACGATCTGATGTTGGCATACCGGCAGTGGATGTAAAAGAATTCCGTAATCTTATATTTAGGTATAAAGTCGATTTTCTTGTATATACATATTTAGCTATCGATATCGAAATGCTTCAAACCATTTGTTTAACATATTAAGATAATAAACATTTTTTAGCTCACTAAAGTCTACATAAAGTCTTAACGGTATGACGGCAGTGCATTTAGAAGAATTCCGTAATGTTATAATTTTATATTTAGGTCTAAAGTCGATTTTCTTGTATTTGCAAATTTAGCAATCGATATCGAAATGCTTCAAACCATTAGTTTAACATATTTAAAATAATTAACCTTTTTTAACGTATTGAAGGTGATACAAAGCCATGGCGGCATAACGACAGTACATTTGGAAGAATTCGGTAATCTTATATTTAGGTATAAAGTCGATTTTCTTGTATATACATATTTAGCAATCGACATCGAAATACTTCAAATCATAAGTTTAACATATTTAAGTTAATTAATCCTCTTTGTCTTACTGAAGTCTACAAAAGCCTTAACGGCATAACGGCAGTGCATTTGGAAGAGTTCCGTAATCTTATATTTAGTTATAAAGTCGATTTTGTTGTATATACCCATTTAGCAATCGATAACGAAATGCTTCAAGTCATAAGTTTAACGTATTTAAGTTAATTAACCTTCTTTATCTTACTGAAGTTTACATAAAGCCATAACGGTATAACGGCAGTGCATTTGGAAGAATTCCGTAATCTTATATTTGGGTAAAAAGTCGGTTTTGTTGTATATACACATTTAGCAATCGATATCGAAATGCTTCATATCATTTGTTTGACATGTTTAAGTTAATTAACCTTCTTAAACGTATTGGAGTTGATATAAAGCCATGGCGGCATAACGATAGTACATTTGGAAGAATTCTGTAATCTTATATTTAGGTATAAAGTCGATTTTCTTGTATATATGCATTAAGAAATCGATTTCGAAATGCTTCAAATAACTGGTTTAACATATTTAAGTTAATAAACCTTTTTTAACGACCTGAAGTTAACATAAAGCCATAACGGCATAACGGCAGTGCATTTAGAAGAACTCCGTTATCTTATATTTAGGTATAAAGTCGATTATGTTGTATATACACATTTAGCAATCGATATCGAAATGCTTCAAATCGTTAATTTAACATATTTAAGTTATTTAACCCTCTCTTATCTTATTGAAGTCTACAAAAGCCTTAACGGCATAACGGCAGTGCATTTAGAAGAATTAATTAATATTATATTTAGGTATAAAGTCGATTTTCTTGTATATACTCATTTAGCAATCGATATCGAAATGCTTCAAATCATTCTTCTTCTTTACTGGCGTAGACACCGCTTACGCGATTATAGCCGAGTCAACAACAGCGCGCCAGTCGTTTCTTCTCTTCGCTACTTAGCGCCAATTGGATATTCCAAGCGAGGCCAGGTCCTTCTCCACTTGGTCCTTCCAACGGAGTGGAGGTCTTCCTCTTCCTCTGCTTCCCGGGGCGGGTACTGCGTCGAATACTTTCAGAGCTGGAGTGTTTTCATCCATCCGGACAACATGACCTAGCCAGCGTAGCCGCTGTCTTTTAATGCGCTGAAATATGTCAATGTCGTCGTATATCTCGTACAGCTCATCGTTCCATCGAATGCGATATTCGCCGTGGCCAACGCGCAAAGGACCATAAATCTTTCGCAGAACCTTTCTCTCGAAAACTCGCAACGTCGACTCATCCGTTGTTGACATCGTCCAAGCCTCTGCGCCATATAGCAGGACGGGAATTATGAGTGACTTCCCGATTCTGACGGAGCTTTTCGTGTTGCTTAACGTCAGCTTGCACAGCCGTATTAGTTTTGCGGGGATACCATATTCAGACATCGCGGCATAAAGGCAGCTCCTTTTCGTGCTGTCGAAAGCAGCTTTGAAATCGACGAAGAGGTGGTGTGTGTCGATTCTCCTTTCACGGGTCTTTTCCAAGATTTGGCGCATCGTGAATATCTGGTCGGTTGTTGATTTACCAGGTCTAAAGCCACACTGATAAGGTCCAATCAGTTTGTTGACGGTGGGCTTTAATCTTTCACACAATACGCTCGACAGAACCTTATATGCGATGTTGAGGAGGCTAGTCTCACGGTAGTTGGCGCAGATTGTGGGGTCTCCTATTTTGTGGATTGGGCATAGCACACTTAAATTCCAATCGTTGGGCATACTTTCGTCCGACCATATTTTGCAAAGAAGCTGATGCATGCACCTTATCAGCTCTTCGCCGCCGTGTTTGAATAGCTCGGCCGCAATCCATCGGCCCCTGCCGCTTTGTTGTTTTTCAGGCGGGCAATTGCTATTCGAACTTCTTCATGGTCGGGCAATGGAACGTCTGCTCCATCGTCATCGATTGGGGTATCGGGTTCGCTTTCTCCTGGTGTTGTGCGTTCACTGCCATTCAGCGGGCTGGAGAAGTGTTCCCTCCGTAATTTAAGTATGCTCTGGGCATCGGTGGCTAGATCACCTTGAGGGATTCTACAAGAGTATGCTCCCGTCTTGAAACCTTCTGTAAGCCGCCGCATCTTTTCGTAGAATTTTCGAGCATTACCCCTCTCGACCAGCTTATCAAGCTCTTCGTACTCACGCATTTCGGTCTCTTTCTTTTTCTGTCTACACATGCGTCTCGCTTCCCTCTTCAACTCTCGGTATCTATCCCATCCCGCACGTGTTGTGGTCGATCGTAACGTTGCGAGGTAGGCAGCCTGTTTTCTCTCCGCTGCGACACGGCACTCCTCATCGTACCAGCTGTTCTTTTGCACTTTCCGAAAGCCAATGGTTTCAGTTGCAGCTGTACGTAAGGAGTTTGAAATGCCGTCCCACAGTTCCCTTATACCGAGTTGTTGCCGAAGGAGTGCAATCCGAGTAGAAAAACGTTCCGCTGTCTGTTGTGATTGCAGCTTCTCGACGTCGAACCATCCTTGTGTTTGTTGGCGTGCGTTTTTTGCTGCACAGAGGCGAGTGCGAATTTTGGCTGCAACAATATAGTGGTCCGAGTCGATGTTAGGACCTCGGAGCGCACGCACATCTAAAACACTGGAGACGTGTCTTCCGTCTATCACAACATGATCGATCTGGTTGGTGGTTTTTCGATCAGGAGACAGCTAGGTAGCTTGATGTATCTTCTTATGCTGGAATCTAGTACTACAGATAACCATATTTCGGGCCCCGGCGAAGTCGATCAGCCTCAGCCCATTTGGGGATGTTTCCTCGTGGAGGCTAAATTTACCGACCGCAGTGCCAAAGATACCTTCTTTGCCCAACCTGGCATTGAAGTCGCCAAGCACGATTTTGACATCGTGGCGGGGGCATCTCTCATAAGTGCGCTCCAAGCACTCATAAAAGGCATCTTTGGTCACATCGTCCTTCTCTTCCGTCGGGGCGTGGGCGCAAATCAGTGATATGTTGAATAACCTCGCTTTGATGCGGATTGTGGCTAGACGTTCATTCTCCGGAGTGAATGATAGTACTCGGCGACGGAGTCTCTCTCCCACCACGAATCCAACACCAAACTTGCGCTCCTTTATATGGCCACTGTAGTAAATGTCACAAGGACCTACTCGTCTCTGTCCTTGTCCCGTCCATCGCATTTCTTGGACGGCGGTGATGTCAGCCTTTATCTTTACGAGAACATCTACAAGCTGGGCAGCGGCACCTTCCCAATTAAGGGACCGGACATTCCAGGTGCATGCCCTCAAATCATAGTCCATATTTCGTTTGCCATGGTCGTCATCAAACGGGGGGGCTCTCATCCGAGGCTGTTTGTGCTTTTTAATTGGGGGAGTTTTTTTTACGTGGCGGGTCCCAAACCCAGCGCACAACCCTATGCAGGGGTGTTTCGCCTTCTCACTTTAGCTCGCCTTCAAACGGATGTCCTTAGGCTACCCAGAGGATACTTAGTCAAAGACCGGAAGTCGTGAACTGCTTGAGTCATATGTAAAAGAATCGTTTCTGGCCACTCCCAAGTGAATGGCGATCAGAAAACTTTCCTCACTTGCGTGAACTTCTACACATGACCCCATCCTCCCCATTAGTTTAACATATTTATTTAGGGATTTTCTTGTATATACACATTTAGCAATCGATATCGAAATGCTTCAAGTCATTAGTTTAACATATTTGAGTTAATTAACCCTCTTTATCTTACTGAAGTATACAAAAGCCTTAAGAAGTTAACATAAAGCCATAAAACATAACGGCAGTGCATTTAGAAGAATTCCGTAATCTTATATTAAGGTATAAAGTCGATTTTCTTGTATATACACATTTAGCAATCGATATCGAAATTCTTCAAATCATTAGTTTAACATATTTAAGTTAATTAACCTTCTTTATCTTACTGAAGCTTACATAAAGCCATAACGGTATAACGGCAGTGCATTTGGAAGAATTCCGTAATCTTATATTTGGTTAAAAAGTCGATTTTGTTGTATATACACATTTAGCAATCGATATAGAAATGCTTCAAATCATTTTTTTAACATGTTTAAGTTAATTAACCTTCTTAAACGTATTTAAGTTGATATAAAGAAATGGCGGCATAACGACAGTACATTTGGAAGAATTCCGTAATCTTATATTTAGGTATAAAGTCGATTTTCTTCTATATATGCATTAGGAAATCGATTTCGAAATGCTTCAAATAACTGGTTTAACATATTTAAGTTAATGAACCTTCTTTAACGATCTGAAGTTAACATAAAGCCATAACGGCATAGAAGAACTCCGTTATCTTATATTTAGGTATAAAGTCGATTTTTTGTATATACACATTTAGCAATCGATATCGAAATGCTTCAAATCGTTAGTTTAACATATTAACATATTAAGTTTATAAATATATTTTAGCATACTGAAGCGTACCATGGCGGCATAACGGCAGTGCATTTAGAAGAATTCCGTAATCTTATATTTAGGTATAAAGTCGATTTTCTTGTACATACACATTTAGCAATTGATAACGAAATGCTTCAAATCATTAGTTTAACATATTTAAGTTAATTAACCTTCTTTAACGAACGGAAGTTGGCATAAAGCCATGGCGGCATAACGGCAGTGCATTTAGAAGAATTCCGTAATCTTATATTTAGGTATAAAGTCGATTTTCTTGTATATACACAATTAGCAATCGATATCGAAATGCTTCAAATCATTAGTTTAACATATTTAAGTTAATTAACCTTATTTATCTGACTGAAGTTTACATAAAGCCATAACGGTATAACGCCAGTGCATTTGGAAGAATTCCGTTAACTCTTATTTAGGTATAATGTCGATTTTGATGTATATAGTCATTTAGCAATCGATATCGAGATGCTTCAAATCATTAGTTTAACATATTTAAGTTAATTAACCTTATTTTCTTACTGAAGTTTACGTAAAGCCATAACGGTGCAACGGCAGCGCATTTGGAAGAATTCCGTTATCTTATATTTAGGTATAAAGTCGATTTTGTTGTAAATACACATTTAGCAATCGATATCGACATGGTTCAACTCATTAGTTTAACATATTTAAGTTAATTAAGCCTCTCTGTCTTACTGAAATCTACATAAAGCCTTAACGGCATAACGGCAGTGCATTTATAAGAATTCCGTTGTCTTATATTTAGGTATAATGTCGATTTTGTTGTATATACACTTTTAGCAATCGATATCGAGATGCTTCAAATCATTAGTTTAACATATTTAAGTTAATTTAGCCTCTCTGTCTTACTGAAATCTACATAAAGCCTTAACGGCATAACGGCAGTGCATTTATAAGAATTCCGTAATCTTATATTTAGGTATAAAGTCGATTTTCTTGTATATACACTTTTGGCAATCGATAACGAAATGCTTCAAATCATTAGTTTAACATATTTAAGTTAATTAACCTTCTTTATCTGACTGAAGTTTACATAAAGCCATAACGGTATAACGCCAGTGCATTTGGAAGTATTCCGTTAACTTATATTTAGGTATAATGTCGATTTTGATGTATATACACATTTAGCAATCGATATCGAGATGCTTCAAATCATTAGTTTAACATATTTAAGCTAATTAACCTTATTTTCTTACTGAAGTTTACGTAAAGCCATGGCGGCATAACAGGAGTGCATTTAGAAGAATTCCGTAATCTTTTATTTAGGTATAGAGTCGATTTTCTTGTATATACACATTTAGCAATCGATATCGAAATGCTTCAAATCATTAGTTTAACATATTTAAGTTAATTAACCTTCTTTATCTGACTGAAGTTTACATAAAGCCATAACGGTATAACGCCAGTGCATTTGGAAGAATTCCGTTAACTCTTTTTTAGGTATAATGTCGATTTTGATGTATATAGTCATTTACCAATCGATATCGAGATGCTTCAAATCATTGGTTTAACATATTTAAGTTAATTAACCTTATTTTCTTACTGAAGTTTACGTAAAGCCATAACGGTATAACGCCAGTGCATTTGGAAGAATTCTGTAAACTTATATTTAGATATAATGTCGATTTTGTTATATATACACATTAAGCAATCGATATCGAGATGCTTCAATTCATTAGTTTAACATATTTAAGTTAATTAACCTTCTTTATCTGACTGAAGTTTACGTAAAGCCATAACGGTATAACGGCAGTGCATTTGGAAGAATTTTGTAATCTTATATTTAGGTATAGAGTCGATGTTGTTGTATATACACATTTAGCAATCAATATCGAGATGGTTCAACTCATTAGTTTAAATTATCTAACCAATGCTTTATGTTCGACCCACCTCGTTTCAATAAATTAGCCACTAGAGCGTTAGCAAAGTTGAAACAAAAATGTGACTATTGCCAAGCGCCTGGTAGGAGTAAAAGAAAAATTGAAGACTTTCCTGAGAGCTCTTTAAATTATCTTACCAATGATTTATGTTTGCCTCACCTCGTTCCAATAGTTTAGCCTCAGAGCGTTAGCAAAGTTGAAACAAAAATGTGACTATTGCCAAGCCCCTGGTAGGAGTAGAAGAAAGATTGAAGACTTTCCTGAGAGCTCTTTAAATTATCTAACCAATGTTTTATGTTTGACCCACCTCGTTCAAATTGTTTAGCCTCAGAGCATTAGCAAAGTTGAAACAAAAATGTGAGTAAGAGTAAAAGAAAGATTGAAGACTTTCCTGAGAGCTCTTTAAATTATCTAACCAATGCTTTATGTTTGACCCACCTCGTTGAAATAGTTTAGCCTCAGAGCGTTAACAAAGTTGAATCAAAAATGTGACTATTGCCAAGCCCCTGATAGGAGTAGAAGAAAAATTGGGGACTTTCCTGAGAGCTCTTTAAATTATCTTACCAATGTTTTATGTTTGACCCACCTCGTTCAAATTGTTTAGCCTCAGAGCGTTAGCAAAGTTGAAACAAGAATGTGAGTAGGACTAAAAGAAAGATTGAAGACTTTCCTGAGAGCTCTTTAAATTATCTAACCAATGCTTTATGTTTGACCCACCTCGTTTCAATAGTTTAGCCTCAGAGCATTAACAAAGTTGAAACAAAAATGTGACTATTGCCAAGCCCCTGATAGGAGTAGAAGAAAGATTGAAGACTTTCCTGAGAGCTCTTTAAATTATCTAACTAATGCATTATGTGTGGCTCACCTCGTTCTATTAGTTTAGCCTCAGAGCGTTAGCAAAGTTGAAACAAAAATGTGACTATTGCCAAGCCCCTGATAGGAGTAGAAGAAAGATTGAAGACTTTCCTGAGAGCTCTTTAAATTATCTAACCAATGCTTAACGTTTGACCCACCTCATTCCAATAGTTTAGCCGCTAGAGCGTTAGCAAAGTTGAAACAAAAATGTGACTATTGCCAAGCCAATGGTAGGAGTAGAAGAAAAATTGGGGACTTTCCTGAGAGCTCTTTAAATTATCTAACCAATGCTTAATGTTTGACCCACCTCGTTCCAATAGTTTAGCCGCTAGAGCGTTAGCAAAGTTGAAACAAAAATGTGACTATTGCCAAGCCCCTGATAGGAGTAGAAGAAAAATTGGGGACTTTCCTGAGAGCTCTTTAAATTATCTTACCAATGCTTAACGTTTGACCCACCTCGTTCCAATAGTTTAGCCGCTAGAGCGTTAGCAAAGTTGAAACAAAAATGTGACTATTGCCAAGCCCCTGGTAGGAGTAGAAGAAAGATTGAAAGCTTTCCTTAGAGCTCTTTAAATTATCTAACCAATGCTTTATGCTTGACCCACCTCGTTCCAATAGTTTAGCCGCTAAAGCGTTAGCAAAGTTGAAACAAAAATGTGACTATTGCCAAGCCCCTGATAGGAGTAGAAGAAAGATTGAATGCTTTATGTTTGACCCACCTCGTTCTAATAGTTTACCCGCTAGAGAATTAGCAAAGTTGAAACAAACATGTGACTATTGCCAAGCCAATGGTAAGAGTAGAAGAAAATTTGGGGACTTTCCTGAGAGCTCTTTAAATTATCTAACCAATGCTTAACGTTTGACCCACCTCGTTCCAATAGTTTAGCCGCTAGGGCGTTAGCAAAGTTGAAACAAAAATGTGACTATTGCCAAGCCAATAGTAGGAGTAGAAGAAAGATTGAACACTTTCCTGAGAGCTCTTTAAATTATCTAACCAATGCTTAACGTTTGACCCACCTCGTTCAAATTGTTTAGCCTCAGAGCGTTAGCAAAGTTGAAACAAGAATGTGAGTAGGACTAAA
Organism: Bactrocera correcta; assembly: GCA_027475135.1. Taxonomy (NCBI): domain Eukaryota; kingdom Metazoa; phylum Arthropoda; class Insecta; order Diptera; family Tephritidae; genus Bactrocera; species Bactrocera correcta. Next base: position 14,953 of record JAPZAG010001095.1, on the reverse strand, counting down.
AGAAAGATTGAAGACTTTCCTGAGAGCTCTTTAAATTATCTTACCAATGTTTTATGTTTGACCCACCTCGTTCTAATAGTTTAGCCTCAGAGCGTTATCAAAGTTGAAACAAAAATGTGACTATTGCCAAGCCCCTGATAAGAGTAGAAGTAAGATTGAAGACCTTCCTGAGAGCTCATTAAATTATCTTACCAATGCTTTATGTTTGACCCACCTCGTTCCAATAGTTTAGCCGCTAAAGCGTTAACAAAGTTGAAACAAAAATGTGACTATTTCCAAGCCCCTGGTAGGAGTAAAGGAAAATTGGGGACTTTTCTTAAAGCTCTTTAAATTATCTAACCAATGCTTAATGTTTGACCCACCTCGTTCCAACAGTTTAACCTCTAGAGCGTTAGCAAAGTTGAAACAAAAATGTGACTATTGCCAAGCCCCTGATAAGAGTAGAAGAAAGATTGAAGACTTTTCTGAAAGCTCTTTAAATTATCTAACCAATGCTTTATGTATTATCAAAAGTGAAACAAAAATGTGACTATTTCCAAGCCTCTGATAGGAGTAGAAGAAAGAGTGAAGATTTTTCTAAGAGCTCTTTAAATTATCTAACCAATGCTTTATGTGTGACTCACCTCGTTCTAATAGCGTTAGCAACGCTTTAGCAGCTAAAGTGAAACAAAAATGTGACTATTTCCAAGCCCCTGGTAGGACTAGAAGAAATATTGAAGACTTTCCTGAGAGCTCTTTAAATTATCTAACCAATGCTTAACGTTTGACCCACCTCGTTCCAATAGTTTAGCCGCTAGAGCGTTAGCAAAGTTGAAACAAAAATGTGACTATTGCCAAGCCAATGGTAGGAGTAGAAGAAAAATTGGGGACTTTCCTAAGAGCTCTTTAAATTATCTAACCAATGCTTAATGTTTGACCCACCTCGTTCCAATAGTTTAGCCGCTAGAACGTTAGCAAAGTTGAAACAAAAATGTGACTATTGCCAAGCCCCTGGTAGAAGTAGAAGAAAGATTGAAGACTTTCCTTAGAGTTCTTTAAATTATCTAACCAATGCTTTATTTTTGACCCACATAGCTCCAATAGTTTAGCCTCCGAGCGTTAGCAAAGTTGAAACAAAAATGTGACTATTGCCAAGCCCCTGGTAGGAGTAGAAGAGAGATTGAAGACTTTCCTGAGAGCACTTTAAATTATCTTACAAATGCTTTATGTTGGACACACCTCGTTCCAATAGTTTAGTCGCTAAAGCGTTAACAAAGTTGAAACAAAAATGTGACTATTGCCAAGCCCCTGAGAGGAGTAGAAGAAAGGGTGAAGACTTTCCTGAGAGCTCTTTAAATTATCTAACTAATGCATTATGTGTGGCTCACCTCGTTCTATTAGTTTAGCCTCAGAGCGTTATCAAAGTTGAAACAAAAATGTGACTATTGCCAAACACCTGGTAGGAGTAAAAGAAAAATTGGGTATTTCCTGAGAGCGCTTTAAATTATTTAACTAATGCTTTATGTTTGACACACCTCGTTCCAATAGTTTAGCCGCTAGAGCGTTAGCAAAGTTGAAAGAAAAATGTGACTATTGCCAAGCGCCTGGTAGGAGCAGAAGAAAGATTGAAGACTTTCTTGAGAGCTCTTTAAATTATCTAACTAATGCATTATGTGTGGCTCACCTCGTTCTATTAGTTTAGCCTCAGAGCGTTATCAAAGTTGAAACAAAAATGTGACTATTGCCAAACACCTGGTAGGAGTAAAAGAAAAATTGGGTATTTCCTGAGAGCGCTTTAAATAATTTAACCAATGCTTTATGTTTGACAAACCTCTTTCCAATAGTTTAGCCGCTAGAGCGTTAGCAAAGTTGAAACAAAAATGTGACTATTGCCAAGCGCCTGGTAGGAGCAGAAGAAAGATTGAAGACTTTACTGAAAGCCCTTTAAATTATCTAACCAATGTTTTATGTTTGACCCACCTCGTTCCAAAAGTTTAGCCGCCAGAGCGTTAGCAAAGTTGAAACAAAAATGTGACTATTGCCAAGCTCCTGGTAGGAGTAGAAGAGAGATTGAAGACTTTCCTGAGAGCACTTTAAATTATCTTACAAATGCTTTATGTTGGACACACCTCGTTCCAATAGTTTAGTCGCTAAAGCGTTAACAAAGTTGAAACAAAAATGTGACTATTGCCAAGCCCTTGAGAGGAGTAGAAGAAAGGGTGAAGACTTTCCTGAGAGCTCTTTAAATTATCTAACTAATGCATTATGTGTGGCTCACCTCGTTCTATTAGTTTAGCCTCAGAGCGTTATCAAAGTTGAAACAAAAATGTGACTATTGCCAAACACCTGGTAGGAGTAAAAGAAAAATTGGGTATTTCCTGAGAGCGCTTTAAATTATTTAACTAATGCTTTATGTTTGACACACCTCGTTCCAATAGCTTAGCCTCAGAGCGTTAGCAAAGTTGAAACAAAAATGTGACTATTGCCAAGCCCCTGGTAGGAGTAGAAGAAAAATTGGGGACTTTCCTGAGAGCTCTTTAAATTATCTAACCAATGTTTATGTTTGACCCACCTCGTTCAAATTGTTTAGCCTCAGAGCGTTAGCAAAGTTGAAACAAAAATGTAAAGTAAGGAGTAAAAGAAAGATTGAAGACTTTCCTGAGAGCTCTTTAAATTATCTAACCAATGCTTATGTTTGACCCACCTCGTTCCAATAGTTTAGCCGCTAGAGCGTTAGCAAAGTTGAAACAAAAATGTGACTATTGCCAAGCCCCTGGTAGGAGTAGAAGAAAGATTGAAGACTTTCCTGAGAGCTCTTTAAATTATCTAACCAATGCTTATGTTTGACCCACCTCGTTCAATTAGTTTAGCCTCAGAGCGTTAGCAAAGTTGAAACAAAAATGTGACTATTGCCAAGCCCTGGTAGGAGTAAAGAAAAATTGAGGACTTTCCTGAGAGCTCTTTAAATTATCTAACCAATGCTTTATGTTTGACCCACCTCGTTCCAATAGTTTAGCCGCTAGAGCGTTAGCAAAGTTGAAACAAAAATGTGACTATTGCCAAGCCCCTGGTAGGAGTAGAAGAAAGATTGAAGACTTTCCTGAGAGCTCTTTAAATTATCTAACCAATGCTTAATGTTTGACCCACCTCGTTCCAATAGTTTAGCCGCTAGAGCGTTAGCAAAGTTGAAACAAAAATGTGACTATTGCCAAGCCAATGGTAGGAGTAGAAGAAAAATTGGGGACTTTCCTGAGAGCTCTTTAAATTATCTAACCAATGCTGTATGTTTGACCCACCTCGTTCCAATAAATTAGCCTCAGAGCGTTAGCAAAGTTGAAACAAAAATGTGACTATTGCCAAGCCCCTGATAGGAGTAGAAGAAAGATTGAAGACTTTCCTGAGAGCTCTTTAAATTATCTAACCAATGCTTAACGTTTGACCCACCTCGTTCCAATAGTTTAGCCGCTAGAGCGTTAGCAAAGTTGAAACAAAAATGTGACTATTGCCAAGCCAATGGTAGGAGTAGAAGAAAATTGGGGACTTTCCTGAGAGCTCTTTAAATTATCTAACCAATGCTGTATGTTTGACCCACCTCGTTCCAATAAATTAGCCTCAGAGCGTTAGCAAAGTTGAAACCAAAATGTGACTATTGCCAAGCCCCTGGTAGGAGTAGAAGAAAGATTGAAGACTTTCCTGAGAGCTCTTTAAATTATCTAACCAATGCTTAACGTTTGACCCACCTCGTTCCAATAGTTTAGCCGCTAGAGCGTTAGCAAAGTTGAAACAAAAATGTGACTATTGCCAAGCCAATGGTAGGAGTAGAAGAAAAATTGGGGACTTTCCTGAGAGCTCTTTGAATTATCTAACCAATGCTTAATGTTTGACCCACCTCGTTCCAATAGTTTAGCCGCTAGAGCGTTAGCAAAGTTGAAACAAAAATGTGACTATTGCCAAGCCCCTGATAGGAGTAGAAGAAAAATTGGGGACTTTCCTGAGAGAAAAGAAAGATTGAAGACTTTCCTGAGAGCTCTTTAAATTATCTAACCAATGCTGTATGTTTGACCCACCTCGTTCCAATAAATTAGCCTCAGAGCGTTAGCAAAGTTGAAACCAAAATGTGACTATTGCCAAGCCCCTGATAGGAGTAGAAGAAAGATTGAAGACTTTCCTGAGAGCTCTTTAAATTATCTAACCAATGCTTTATGTTTGACCCACCTCGTTTCAATAGTTTAGCCTCAGAGCATTAACAAAGTTGAAACAAAAATGTGACTATTGCCAAGCGCCTGATAGGAGTAGAAGAAAAATTGGGGACTTTCCTGAGAGCTCTTTGAATTATCTAACCAATGCTTAATGTTTGACCCACCTCGTTCCAATAGTTTAGCCGCTAGAGCGTTAGCAAAGTTGAAACAAAAATGTGACTATTGCCAAGCCCCTGATGGAGTAGAAGAAAAATTGGGGACTTTCCTGAGAGAAAAGAAAGATTGAAGACTTTCCTGAGAGCTCTTTAAATTATCTAACCAATGCTTTATGTTTGACCCACCTCGTTTCAATAGTTTAGCCTCAGAGCATTAACAAAGTTGAAACAAAAATGTGACTATTGCCAAGCCCCTGATAGGAGTAGAAGAAAGATTGAAGACTTTCCTGAGAGCTCTTTAAATTATCTAACCAATGCTTAACGTTTGACCCACCTCGTTCCAATAGTTTAGCCGCTAGAGCGTTAGCAAAGTTGAAACAAAAATGTGACTATTGCCAAGCCAATGGTAGACAAAAGAAAGATTGGGGACTTTCCTGAGAGCTCTTTAAATTATCTTACCAATGTTTTATGTTTGACCCACCTCGTTCAAATTTTTAGCCTCAGAGCGTTAGCAAAGTTGAAACAAAATGTGAAGAACTAAAAGAAAGATTGAAGACTTTCCTGAGAGCTCTTTAAATTATCTTACCAATGTTATGTTTGACCCACCTCGTTCAATAGTTTAGCCCAGAGCGTTATCAAAGTTGAAACAAAAATGTGACTATTGCCACCATGGTAGGAGTAGAAGAAAATTGGGACTTTCCTGAGAGCTCTTTAAATTATCTAACCAATGTTATGTTTGACCCACCTCGTTCCAATAGTTTAGCCCAGAGCGTTATAAAGTTGAAACAAAAATGTGAGTAGGATAAAGAAAATTGAGACTTTCCTGAGAGCTTTTAAATTATCTAACCAATGTTATGTTTGACCCACCTCGTTCCAATAGTTAGCCTCATAGCAAAGTTGAAACCAAAATGTGATAAGGAGTAGAAGAAAGATTGAAGACTTTCCTGAGAGCTCTTTAAATTATCTAACCAATGCTTTATGTTTGACCCACCTCGTTCCAATAGTTTAGCCGCTAGAGCGTTAGCAAAGTTGAAACAAAAATGTGACTATTGCCAAGCCATGGTAGGAGTAGAAGAAAAATTGAGACTTTCCTGAGAGCTCTTTAAATTATCTAACCAATGCTTTATGTTTGACCCACCTCGTTCCAATAGTTTAGCCTCAGAGCGTTAGCAAAGTTGAAACAAAAATGTGACTATTGCCAAGCCCCTGGTAGGAGTAGAAGAAAGATTGAAGACTTTCCTGAGAGCTCTTTAAATTATCTAACCAATGCTTAACGTTTGACCCACCTCGTTCCAATAGTTTAGCCGCTAGAGCGTTAGCAAAGTTGAAACAAAAATGTGACTATTGCCAAGCCCCTGGTAGGAGTAGAAGAAAGATTGAAGACTTTCCTGAGAGCTCTTTAAATTATCTAACCAATCTTATGTTTGACCCACCTCGTTCAATAGTTAGCCTCAGAGCGTTAGCAAAGTTGAAACAAAATGTGACTATTGCCAAGCCCCTGTAGGAGTAGAAGAAAGATTGAAGACTTTCCTGAGAGCTCTTTAAATTATCTAACCAATGCTTAACGTTTGACCCACCTCGTTCCAATAGTTTAGCCGCTAGAGCGTTAGCAAAGTTGAAACAAAAATGTGACTATTGCCAAGCCAATGGTAGGAGTAGAAGAAAAATTGGGGACTTTCCTGAGAGCTCTTTGAATTATCTAACCAATGCTTAATGTTTGACCCACCTCGTTCCAATAGTTTAGCCTCAGAGCGTTAGCAAAGTTGAAACAAAAATGTGACTATTGCCAAGCCCCTGATAGGAGTAGAAGAAAGATTGAAAAAAAACTTTCCTGAGAGCTCTTTAAATTATCTAACCAATGCTTAAGTTTGACCCACCTCGTTCCAATATTTAGCCCAGAGCGTTAGCAAAGTTGAAACCAAAATGTGACTATTGCCAAGCCCCTGGTAGGAGTAGAAGAAAATTGGGGACTTTCCTGAGAGCTCTTTAATTATCTAACCAATGCTTTATGTTTGACCCACCTCGTTTCAATAGTTTAGCCCAGAGCTTACAAAGTTGAAACAAAAATGTGACTATTGCCAAGCCCCTGATAGGAGTAGAAGAAAGATTGAAAAAAAACTTTCCTGAGAGCTCTTTAAATTATCTAACCAATGCTTAAGTTTGACCCACCTCGTTCCAATATTTAGCCCAGAGCGTTAGCAAAGTTGAAACCAAAATGTGACTATTGCCAAGCCCCTGGTAGGAGTAGAAGAAAATTGGGGACTTTCCTGAGAGCTCTTTAAATTATCTAACCAATGCTTTATGTTTGACCCACCTCGTTCAATATTTAGCCTCAGAGCTTAACAAAGTTGAAACAAAAATGTGACTATTGCCAAGCCCCTGATAGGAGTAGAAGAAAGATTGAAGACTTTCCTGAGAGCTCTTTAAATTATCTAACCAATGCTTAACGTTTGACCAACCTCGTTCCAATAGTTTAGCCGCTAGAGCGTTAGCAAAGTTGAAACAAAAATGTGACTATTGCCAAGCCATGGTAGGAGTAGAAGAAAAATTGGGACTTTCCTAGAGTCTTTAAATTATCTAACCAATGCTTATTTTGACCCACCTGTTCCAATAAATTAGCCTCGAGCGTTAGCAAAGTTGAAACAAAAATGTGACTATTGCCAAGCCCCTGTAGGAGTAGAAGAAAATTGAACTTTCCTAGAGCTCTTTAAATTATCTAACCAATGCTTAAGTTTGACCCACCTCGTTCCAATAGTTTAGCCGCTAGAGCGTTAGCAAAGTTGAAACAAAAATGTGACTATTGCCAAGCCAATGGTAGGAGTAGAAGAAAAATTGGGGACTTTCCTGAGAGCTCTTTAAATTATCTAACCAATGCTGTATGTTTGACCCACCTCGTTCCAATAAATTAGCCTCAGAGCGTTAGCAAAGTTGAAACAAAAATGTGACTATTGCCAAGCCCCTGATAGGAGTAGAAGAAAGATTGAAGACTTTCCTGAGAGCTCTTTAAATTATCTAACCAATGCTTAACGTTTGACCCACCTCGTTCCAATAGTTTAGCCGCTAGAGCGTTAGCAAAGTTGAAACAAAAATGTGACTATTGCCAAGCCCCTGATAGGAGTAGAAGAAAAATTGGGGACTTTCCTGAGAGCTCTTTAAATTATCTTACCAATGTTTTATGTTTGACCCACCTCGTTCAAATTGTTTAGCCTCAGAGCGTTAGCAAAGTTTAAACAAAAATGTGAGTAGAACTAAAAGAAAGATTGAAGACTTTCCTGAGAGCTCTTTAAATTATCTTACCAATGCTTTATGTTTGACCCACCTCTTTCCCTAATAGTTTAGCCTCAGAGCGTTATCAAAGTTGAAACAAAAATGTGACTATTGCCAAGCCAATGGTAGGAGTAGAAGAAAGATTGAAGACTTTCCTGAGAGCTCTTTAAATTATCTAACCAATGCTGTATGTTTGACCCACCTCGTTCCAATAGTTTAGCCGCTAGAGCGTTAGCAAAGTTGAAACAAAAATGTGACTATTGCCAAGCCCCTGATAGGAGTAGAAGAAAAATTGGGGACTTTCCTGAGAGCTATTTAAATTATCTAACCAATGTTTTATGTTTGACCCACCTCGTTCAAATTGGTTAGCCTCATAGCAAAGTTGAAACCAAAATGTGAGTAAGAGTAAACGAAAGATTGAAGACTTTCCTGAGAGCTCTTTAAATTATCTAACCAATGCTTTATGTTTGACCCACCTCGTTCCTATAGTTTAGCCGCTAGAGCGTTAGCAAAGTTGAAACAAAAATGTGACTATTGCCAAGCGCCTGGTAGGAGTAGAAGAAAGATTGAAGACTTTCCTGAGAGCTCTTTAAATTATCTAACCAATTCTTTATGTTTGACCCACCTCATTCCAATAGTTTAGCCTCAGAGCGTTAGCAAAGTTGAAACAAAAATGTGACTATTGCCAAGCGCCTGGTAGGAGTAGAAGAAAGATTGAAGACTTTCCTGAGAGCTCTTTAAATTATCTAACCAATGCTTTATGTGCGACTCACCTCGTTCTAATAGCGTTAGCATCGCTTTAGCAGCTAAAGTGAAACAAAAATGTGACTATTTCCAAGCCTCTGATAGGAGTAGAAGAAAGTGTGAAGATTTTTCTAAGAGCTCTTTAAATTATCTAACCAATGCTTTATGTGTGACTCACCTCGTTCTAATAGCGTTAGCAACGCTTTAGCAGCTAAACTAAAAATCTTCACTCTTTCTTCTACTCCTATCAGAGGCTTGGAAATAGTCACATTTTTGTTTCACTTTTGATAACGCGCCAGCGGCTAAACTATTAGAACGAGGTGGGTAAAACAGTAAGCATTGGTTAGATAATTTAAAGATCTCTCAGGAAAGTCCCCAATCTTTCTTTTACTCTTACATACCAAGCGCTTGGCAATAGTCACATTTTTGTTTCAACTTTGCTAACGCTCTAGCGGCTAAACTATTGGAACGAGGTGGGTCAAACATAAAGCATTGGTTAGATAATTTAAAGGGCTCTCAGGAAAGTCTTCAATCTTTCTTCTACTGCTACCAAGCCTTGGATATAGTCACATTTTTGTTTCAACTTTGCTAACGCTCTAGCGGCTAAATTATAGGAACGAGGTGGGTCAAACATAGAGCATTGGTTAGATAATTTAAAGAGCTCTCAGGAAAGTCTTCAATCATTCTTCTACTCCTACCAGGGGCTTGGCAATAGTCGCATTTTTGTTTCAACTTTGATAACGCTCTAGCGGCTAAACTATTGGAACGAGGTGGGTCAAACATAAAACATTCAATATTTCTTCTACTCCTATCAGGGGCTTGGCAATAGTCACATTTTTGTTTCAACTTTGCTAACGCTCTAGCGGCTAAACTATTGAAACGAGGTGGGTCAAACGTAAAGCATTGGTTAGATAATTTAAAGAGCTCTCAGGAAAGTCTTCAATCTTTCTTCTACTCCTACCAGGGGCTTGACCATAGTCACATTTTTGTTTCACTTTTGATAACGCTCTAGCGGCTAAACTATTGGAACGAGGTGGGTCAAACGTAAAGCATTGGTTAGATAATTTAAAGAGCTTTCAGGAAAGTCTTCAATCTTTCTTCTACTTCTATCAGGGCCTTGGCAATAGTCACATTTTAGTTTCACTTTTGATAACGCTCTAGCGGCTAAACTATTGGAACGAGGTGAGTCAAACGTAAAGCATTGGTTAGATAATTTAAAGAGCTTTCAGGAAAGTCTTCAATCTTTCTTCTACTTCTATCAGGGGCTTGGCAATAGTCACATTTTTGTTTCACTTTTGATAACGCTCTAGCGGCTAAACTATTGGAACGATTTGGGTCAAACATAAAGCAGTGGTTAGATAATTTAAAGAGCTTTGAGGAAAGTCTTCAATCTTTCTTCTACTCCTATCAGGGGCTTGGAAATAGTCACATTTTTGTTTCACTTTTGATAATGCTCTAGCGGCTAAACTATTGGAACTAGGTGGGTCAAACATAAAGCATTGGTTAGATAATTTAAAGAGCTTTCAGGAAAGTCTTCAATCTTTCTTCTACTTCTATCAGGGGCTTGGCAATAGTCACATTTTTGTTTCACTTTTGATAACGCTCTAGCGGCTAAACTATTGGAACGAGGTGGGTCAAACATAAAGCAGTGGTTAGATAATTTAAAGAGCTTTGAGGAAAGTTTTCAATCTTTTTCTGCTCTTACCAGCCGCTTCACAATAGTCACATTTTTGTTTCAACTTTGCTAACGCTCTGAGGCTAAACTTTTAGAACGAGGTGAGTCAAACATAAAGCATTGGTAAGATAATTTAAAGAGCTCTCAGGAAAGTCTTCTACTCCTACCAGGGGCTTGGCAATAGTCTCATTTTTGTTTCAACTTTGCTAACGCTCTGAGGCTAAACTATTGGAGCGATGTGGGTCAAACATAAAGCAGTGGTTAGATAATTAAAATAACTCTAAGGAAAGTCTTCAATCTTTCTTCTGCTCTTACCAGGCGCTTGGCAATAGTCACATTTTTGTTTCAACTTTGCTAACGCTCTGAGGCTAAACTTTTAGAACGAGGTGAGTCACACATAAAGCATTGGTTAGATAATTTAAAGAGCTCTCAGGAAAGTCTTCAATCTTTCTTCTACTCCTATCAGGGGCTTGGCAATAGTCACATTTTTGTTTCAACTTTGCTAAAGCTCTAGCGGCTAAACCTAAATATAAGACTACGGATTTCTTCTTAATGCACTGCCGTTATGCCGCCATGGCTTTGTGTCACCTTCAATACGTTTAAGAAGGTTAATTAACTTAAATATGTTAAACTAATGATTTGAAGCATTTCGATATCGATTGCTTAATGTGTATATACAAGAAAATCGACTTTATACCTAAATATAAGAATACGGAATTCACCCAAATATACTGCCGTTATGCCCCTATGGCTTTATTTAAACTTCAGTAAGATAAAGAAGGTTAATTAACCTAAATATGCTAAACCAGTTATTTGAAGGTTTTCGATATCAATTGCTAAATGTGTAAATCCAAGAAAATCGACTACATACCTAAATATAAGATTACGGAATTATTCTACATGCACTGCCATTATGGCCCAATGGCTTTATGTTAACTTCAGACGTTAAAAAAGCTTTATTAACTTAAATATGTTAAACTAATCATTTGAAGCATTTCGATATCGATTGCTTAATGAGTATATACAAGAAAATCGAATTCATACCTAAATATAAGATTACGTAATTCTTCTAAATGCACTGCCGTTATGGCTTTATATTAACTTCAGTTCGTTAAAAAAGGTTTATTAACTTAAATATGTTAAACCAGTTATTTGAAGCATTTCGATATCGATTGCTTAATGCATATATACAAGAAAGTCGACTTTATACCTAATATAAAACTACGGAATTCTTCCAAATGTACTGTCGTTATGCCGCCATGGCTCTTTATCAACTTCAATACGTTGATGAAGGTTAATTAACTTAAATATGTTAAACTAATGATTTGAAGCATTTCGATATCGCTTGCTAAATGTGTATATACAAGAAAATCGACTTTATACCTAAATATAAGATTACGGAATTATTTTGCATCCACTGCCGTTATGCCAACTTCAGATCGTTAAAGAAGGTTTATTAACTTAAATATGTTAAACCAGTTATTTGAAGCATTTCGATATCGACTGCTAAATGTGTAAATACAACAAAATCGACTTTACACCTAAATATAAAATTATAACATTACGGTATTCTTTTAAATGCACTGCCCTTATACCGTTAAGGCTTTATGTAGACTTCAGTAAGCTAAAAAATGTTTATTAGCTTAATATGTTAAACTAATGATTTGCAGCATTTCGATATCGATAGCTAAATATGTATATACAAGAATATCGACTTTATACCTAAATATAAGATTATGGAATTCTCCTACGTGCACTGCAGTTATGCCTCCATGGCTATATGCCCACTTCAGATCGTTAAAGAAGGTTTATTAACTTAAATATGTTAAACAAATGAGCTGAAGCATTTCGATATCGATTGCTAAATGTGTATATACAAGAAAAACGATTTTATACCTAAATAAAAGATTACGGAAATTACCCAAATATACTGCCGTTATGCCGTTATGGCATTTGTAAAGAAGATTAATTATTTAAATATGTTAAGCTAATGGTTTGAAGCATTTCGATATCGATTGCTTAATGCATATATACAAGAAAATCGACTTTATACCTAAATATAAGACTACGGAATTGTTCCAACTGTACTGTCGTTATGCCGCCATGGCTCTTTATCAACTTCAATACGTTGAAGAACGTTAATTAACTTAAATATGTTAAACTAATGATTTGAAGCATTTCGATATCGCTTGCTAAATGTGTATATACAAGAAAATCGAATTTATACCTAAATATAAAATTATAACATTTCAGAATTCTTCTAAATGCACTGCCGTTATACCGTTAAGGCTTTATGTAGACTTCAGTAAGCTTTAAATGTTTATTAACTTAATATGTTAAACTAATGATTTGAAGCATTTCGATATCGATATCTAAATGTATATATACAAGAAAATCGACTTCATACCTAAATATAAGATAACGGAATTCTTCTGCATCCACTGCCGTTATGCCAACTTCAGATCGTTAAAGAAGGTTTATTAACTTAAATATGTTAAACCAGTTATTTGAAGCATTTCGATATCGACTGCTAAATGTGTAAATACAACAAAATCGACTTTACACCTAAATATAAAATTATAACATTACGGTATTCTTTTAAATGCACTGCCCTTATACCGTTAAGGCTTTATGTAGACTTCAGTAAGCTAAAAAATGTTTATTAGCTTAATATGTTAAACTAATGATTTGCAGCATTTCGATATCGATAGCTAAATATGTATATACAAGAATATCGACTTTATACCTAAATATAAGATTATGGAATTCTCCTACGTGCACTGCAGTTATGCCTCCATGGCTATATGCCCACTTCAGATCGTTAAAGAAGGTTTATTAACTTAAATATGTTAAACAAATGAGCTGAAGCATTTCGATATCGATTGCTAAATGTGTATATACAAGAAAAACGATTTTATACCTAAATAAAAGATTACGGAAATTACCCAAATATACTGCCGTTATGCCGTTATGGCATTTGTAAAGAAGATTAATTATTTAAATATGTTAAGCTAATGGTTTGAAGCATTTCGATATCGATTGCTAAATGTGTATATACAAGAAAATCGACTTTATACCTAAATATAAGATTGCGGAATTCTTCCAAATGTACTGTCGTTATGCCGCCATGGCTTTGTATCAACTTCAATACGTTAAAGAAGGTTAATTATTTTAAATATGTTAAACTAATGGTTTGAAGCATTTCGATATCGACTGCTAAATGTGTAAATACAAGAAAATCGACTATACACTTAAATATAAAATTATAACATTACGGAATTCTTATAAATGCACTGCCGTTATACCATTAAGGCTTTATGTAGACTTCAGTAAGCTAAAAAATGTTTATTAACTTAATATGTTAAACTAATGATTTGAAGCATTTCGATATCGATTGCTAAATGTGTATATACAAGAAAATCGACTTTATACCTAAATACAAGATAACGGAATTCTTCTAAATGCACTGCCGTTATGCCGCTAAGGCTTTATTTAGACTTCAGTGAGTTAAAGAAGGTTTATTAACTTAAATATGTTAAACTAATGATTTGAAGCATTTCGATATCGATTGCTAAACGTGTATATACAAGAAAATCGAATTCATACCTAAATAAAAGATTACGTAATTCTTCTAAATGCACTGCCGTTATGCCGTTATGGCTTTATATTAACTTCAGTTCGTTAAAGAAGGTTTATTAACTTAAATATGTTAAACCAGTTATTTGAAGCATTTCGATATCGAATGCTTAAGGCATATATACAAGAAAATCGACTTTATACCTAAATATAAGATTACGGAATTCTTCCAAATGTACTGTCGTTATGCCGCCATGGCTTTATATCAACTTCAATACGTTAAAGAAGGTTAATTAACTTAAATATGTTAAACTAATGATTTGAAGCATTTCGATATCGCTTGCCAAATATGTATATAACGGGTGATTTTTTAAGAGCTTGATAACTTTTTTAAAAAAAAAAACGCATAAAATTTGCAAAATCTCATCGGTTCTTTATTTGAAACGTTAGATTGGTTCATGACATTTACTTTTTGAAGATAATTTCATTTAAATGTTGACCGCGGCTGCGTCTTAGGTGGTCCATTCGGAAAGTCCAATTTTGGGCAACTTTTTCGAGCATTTCGGCCGGAATAGCCCGAATTTCTTCGGAAATGTTGTCTTCCAAAGCTGGAATAGTTGCTGGCTTATTTCTGTAGACTTTAGACTTGACGTAGCCCCACAAAAAATAGTCTAAAGGCGTTAAATCGCATGATCTTGGTGGCCAACTTACGGGTCCATTTCTTGAGATGAATTGTTGTCCGAAGTTTTCCCTCAAAATGGCCATAGAATCGCGAGCTGTGTGGCATGTAGCGCCATCTTGTTGAAACCACATGTCAACCAAGTTCAGTTCTTCCATTTTTGGCAACAAAAAGTTTGTTAGCATCGAACGATAGCGATCGCCATTCACCGTAACGTTGCGTCCAACAGCATCTTTGAAAAAATACGGTCCAATGATTCCACCAGCGTACAAACCACACCAAACAGTGCATTTTTCGGGATGCATGGGCAGTTCTTGAACGGCTTCTGGTTGCTCTTCACCCCAAATGCGGCAATTTTGCTTATTTACGTAGCCATTCAACCAGAAATGAGCCTCATCGCTCATCGGACACGGACGCGAAACACATTTCGAACCGAACACTGATTTTGGTAATAAAATTCAATGATTTGCAAGCGTTGCTCGTTAGTAAGTCTATTCATGATGAAATGTCAAAGCATACTGAGCATCTTTCTCTTTGACACCATGTCTGACATCCCACGTGATCTGTCAAATACTACTGCATGAAAATCCTAACCTCAAAAAAATCACCCGTTACAAGAAAATCGAATTTATACCTAAATATAAGATAACGGAATTTTTCTTAATGCACTGCCGTTATG
>JAPZAG010001094.1:0-40783 GCA_027475135.1 Bactrocera correcta | reverse complement strand
ATTGCTAAATGTGTAAATATAAGAAAATCGACTATATACTTAAATGTAAGATTACGGAATTCTTCTACATGCACTGTCGTTATGCCGCCATGGCTTTATATCTCCTTCATTACCTTAAAGAAAGTTAATTAACTTAAATATGTTAAACTAATGATTTGAAGATTTTCGATATCGATTGCTAAATGTGTAAATACAAGAAAATCGACTTTATACCTAAATAAAAGATTACGAAATCCTTCTACATGCACTGCCGTAATACCGCCGTGGCTATATGCCAAATTCAGATCGTTAAAGAAGGTTTATTAACTTAAATATGTTAAGCTAATGAGTTGAAGCATCTCGATATCGATTGCTAAATGTGTATATACAAAAAAATCGACTTTATACCTAAATATAAGATTACGGAATTCTTCCAAATGCACTGCCTTTATACCGGCTATATGTAAACTTCAGTAGGATAAAGAAGGTTAATTAACTTAAGTATGTTAAACTAATGATTTGAGGCATTTCGATATCGCTTGCTAAATGTGTATATACAAGAAAATCGTATTTATACCTAAATATAAGATAATGGAATTCTTCTAAATGCACTGCCGTTATACCGTTAAATCTTTATGTAGACTTCAGTAAGCTAAAAAATGTTTATTAATTTAACATGTTAAACTAATGATTTGAAGCATTTCGATATCGATATCTAAATGTGTCTATAAAAGAAAATCGACTTTATACCTAAATAAAAGATTGCGAAATCCTTCTACATGCACTGCCGTAATACCGCCGTGGCTATATGCCAAATTCAGATCGCTAAAGAAGGTTTATTAACTTAAATATGTTAAGCTAATGAGTTGAAGCATCTCGATATCGATTGCTAAAGGTGTACATACAACAAAATCGACTTTATACCTAAATATAAGATTACGGAATTCTTCCAAATGCACTGCCTTTATATCGGCTCTATGTAAACTTCAGTAGGATAAAGAAGGTTGATTAACTTAAGTAAGTTAAACTAATGATTTGAGGCATTTCGATATCGCTTGCTAAATGTGTATATACAAGAAAATCGTATTTATACCTAAATATAAGATAACGGAATTCTTCTAAATGCACTGCCGTTATACCGTTAAATCTTTATGTAGACTTCAATGCGTTAAAGAACGTTTATTAACTTAAATATGTTAAACTAATGATTTGAAGCATTTCGATATCGATTGCTAAATGTGTGTATACAAGAAAATCGACTTTATACCAAAACATAAGATTACAGAATTCTTCTAAATGCACTGCCGTTATGCCGTTATGGCTTTATATTAACTTCAGTTCGTTAAAGAAGGTTTATTAACTTAAATATGTTAAACCAGTTATTTGAAGCATTTCGATATCGAGTGCTTAATGCATATATACAAGAAAATCGACTTTATACCAAAACATAAGATTACAGAATTCTTCTAAATGTACTGCCGTTATGCCGTTATGGCTTTATTTAAACTTCAGTACGATAAAGAAGGTTAATTAACCTAAATATGCTAAACCAGCTATTTGAAGATTTTCGATATCGATTGCTAAATGTGTAAATCCAAGAAAATCGACTACATACCTAAATATAAGATTACGGAATTCTTCTACATGCACTGCCGTTATGGCGCCATGGCTTTATGTTAACTTCAGGCGTTAAAGAAGCTTTATTAACTAAAATATGTTAAACTAAAGGTTTGACGCATTTCGATATCGATTGCTAAATGAGTATATACAAGAAAATCGAATTCATACCTAAATATAAGATTACGTAATTCTTCTAAATGCACTGCCGTTATGCCGTTATGGCTTTATATTAACTTCAGTTCGTTAAAGAAGGTTTATTAACTTAAATATGTTAAACCAGTTATTTGAAGCATTTCGATATCGATTGCTTAATGCATATATACAAGAAAATCGACTTTATACCTAAATATAAGACTACGGAATTCTTCCAAATGTACTGTCGTTATGCCGCCATGGCTCTTTATCAACTTCAATACGGTAAAGAAGGTTAATTAACTTAAATATGTTAAACTAATGATTTGAAGCATTTCGATATCGCTTGCTAACTGTGTATATACAAGAAAATCGAATTTATACCTAAATATAAGATAACTAAATTCTTCTGAATGCACCGCCGTTATGCCGTTAAGGCTTTATGTAGACTTCAGCGCGTTAAAGAAGGTTTATTAACTTAAATATGTTAAACTAATGATTTGAAGCATTTCGATATCGATTGCTGAATGCGATAAACAAGAAAATCGACTTTATACCTAAATATAAGATTACGGAATTCTTCCAAATGTACTGTCGTTATGCCGCCATGGCTTTGTATCAACTTCAATACGTTAAAGAAGTTTAATTATTTTAAATATGTTAAACTAATGGTTTGAAGCATTTTGGCATCGCTTGCTAAATGAGTATATACAAGAAAGTCAAATTTATACCTAAATATAAGATAACGGAATTCTTCTAAATGCAGTGCAGTTATACCGTTAAGGCTTTATGTAAACTTCAGTGCGTTAAAGAAGTTTTATTAACTTAAATATGTTAAACTAATGATTTGAAGCTTTTCGCTATCGATTGCTTAATGCATATATACAAGAAAGTCGAATTTATACCTAAATATAAAATTGCGGAATTCTTCTAAATGCAGTGCAGTTATACCGCCATGGCTTCATATCACCTTCGGTAGGTTAAAGAAGGTAATTTTACTTATATATGTTAAACTAATGATTTAAAGCATTTCGATATCGATTGCTTAATGTGCTAGTACAAGAAACTTGACTTTATACCTAAACATAGGATAACGGAATTCTTCCAAATGCACTGCCGTTATCCCGCCATGGCCTTATGTTAACTTTAGTTAGTTGAAGAAGGTTTATTAACTCAAATATGTTAAACCTGTTTTTTGAAGCATTTCGATATCGATTGCTTAATGCATATATACAAGAAAATCGACTTTATACCTAAAAATAAGATTATGGAATTCTTCCAAATGTACTGTCGTTATGACGCCATGGCTTTATTTCACCTTCAATATGTTAAAGATGGTTAATTAACTTAAGTATGTTAAACTAATGATTTGAAGCATTTCTATATCGATTTCTAAATGCATATATACAAGAAAATCGACTTTATACCTAAATATAAGATTACGGAATTCTTCCAAATTACTGTCGTTATGGCGCCATGGCTTTATTGCACCTTCAATACGTTAAAGATGGTTAATTAACTTTAATATGTTAAACTAATGATTTGAAGCATTTTGATATCGATTGCTAAATGTGTATATACAAGAAAATCGACTTTATACCTAAATATAAGATTACGGAATTCTTCCAAATGTACTGTCGTTATGCCGCCGTGGTTTGTATCAACTTCAATACGTTAAAGAAGGTTAATTTTTTTAAATATGTTAAACTAATGGTTTGAAGCATTTCGATATCGACTGCTAAATGTGTGAATACAACAAAATCCACTTTATACCTAAATATAAAATTATAACATTACGGATTTCTTCTAAATGTACTGCCGTTATACCGTTAAGGCTTTATGTAGACCTCATTAAGCTAAAAAATGTTTATTAACTTAATATGTTAAACTAATGATTTGAAGCATTTCGATATCGATTGCTAAATGTGTATATACAAAAAAATCGAATTTATACCTAAATATAAGATGTTATGCCGCCATGGCTTTGTGTAAACTTCAGTGCGTTAAAGTAGGTTTGTTAGCTTAAATATGTTAAACTAATGATTTGAAGCATTTCGATATCGATTGCTAAATGAGTATATACAAGAAACTCGACTTCATACCTAAATATAAGATTACGGGATTCTTCCAAATGTACTGTCGTTATGACGCCATGGCTTTATATCACCTTCAATACGTTAAAGAAGGTTAACTAACTTAAATATGTTAAACTAATGATTTGAAGATTTTCGAAATCGGCTGCTAAATGCATATATACAACAAAATCGACTTTATACCTAAATATAAGATTACGGAATTCTTCCAAATGTACTGTCGTTATGCCGCCATGGCTTTATATCAACTTCAATACGTTAAAGAAGGTTAATTAACTTAAATTTGTTAAACTAATGATTTGAAGCATTTCGATATCGATTGCTAAATGAGTATATACAAGAAAATCGACTTAATACCTAAATATAAGATTACGTAATTCTTCTAAATGCTTTGCCGCTGTGCCGTTAAGGCGTTTGTAGACTTCAGTAAGATAAAGAGGGTTAAGTAACTTAAATATGTTAAACTAATGATTTGATGCATTTCGATATCGATTGCTAAATGTGTATATACAAGAAAATCGACTTTATACCTAAATATAAGATTACGGAATTCTTCTAAATGCACTGCCGTTATGCCGTTATGGCTTTATGTTAACTTCTGTTCGTTAAAGAAGGTTAATTTACTTAAATATATTAAACTAACGTTTTGAAGATTTTCGAAATCGATTGCTTAATGCACATATACAAAAAAATCGACTTTATACCTAAATATAAGATTACGGAATTCTTCTAAATGTACTGCCGTTATGCCGTTATGGCTTTATTTAAACTTCAGTACGATAAAGAAGGTTAATTAACCTAAATATGCTAAACCAGCTATTTGAAGATTTTCGAAATCGATTGCTAAATGCATATATACAAGAAAATCGACTTTATACCTAAATATAAGATTACGGAATTCTTCCAAATGTACTGTCGTTATGCCGCCATGGCTTTATATCAACGTCAATACGTTAAAGAAGGTTAATTAACTTAAATTTGTTAAACTAATGATTTGAAGCATTTCGATATCGATTGCTAAATGTGTATATACAAGAAAATCGAATTCATACCTAAATATAAGATTACGTAATTCTTCTAAATGCACTGCCGTTATGCCGTTATGGCTTTATATTAACTTCAGTTCGTTAAAGAAGGTTTATTCACTTAAATATGTTAAACCAGTTGTTTGAAGCATTTCGATATCGATTGCTTAATGCATATATACAAGAAAATCGACTTTATACCTAAATATAAGATTACGGAATTCTTCCAAATGTACTGTCGTTATGCCGCCATGGCTTTATATCAACTTCAATACGTTAAAGAAGGTTAATTAACTTAAATTTGTTAAACTAATGATTTGAAGCATTTCGATATCGATTGCTAAATGTGTATATACAAGAAAATCGACTTTATACCTAAATATAAGATTACGGAATTCTTCTAAATGCACTGCTGTTATGCCATTATGGCTTCATTTTAGCTTCAGTTCGTTTAAGAAGGTTTATTAACTTAGATATGTTACACCAGTTATTTGAAGCATTTTGAAATCGATTGCTTAATGCATATATACAAGAAAATCGACTTTCTACCTAAATATAAGTTTACGGAATTCTTGCAAATGTACTGTCGCTATGCCGCCATGGCTTTTTATCACCTTCAATACGTTAAAGAAGGTTAATTAACTTAAATATGTTAAACTAATGATTTGAAGATTTTCGAAATCGACTGCTAAATGCATATATACAAGAAAATCGACTTTATACCTAAATATAAGATTACGGAATTCTTCCAAATGTACTGTCGTTATGCCACCATGGCTTTATATCGACTTCAATACGTTAAAGAAGGTTAATTAACTTAAATTTGTTAAACTAATGATTTGAAGCATTTCGATATCGATTGCTAAATGTGTATATACAAAAAACTCGAATTTATACCTAAATATAAGATTCTACATGCACTGCCGTTATGCCGCCATGGCTTTGTGTTAACTTCAGTACGTTAAAGTAGGTTCGTTAACTTAAATATGTTAAACTAATGATTTAAAGCATTTCGATATCGATTGCTAAATGAGTATATACCAGAAAATCGACTTAATACCTAAATATAAGATTACGTAATTCTTCTAAATGCTTTGCCGTTATGCCGTTAAGGCGTTTGTCGACTTCAGTAAGATAAAGAGGGTTAATTAACTTAAATATGTTAAACTAATGATTTGAAGCATTTCGATATCGATTGCTAAATGTGTATATACAAGAAAATCGACTTTATACCGAAACATAAGATTACGGAATTCTTCTAAATGCACTGCCGTTATGCCGGTACGGCTTCATTTTAACTTCAGTTCGTTTAAGAAGGTTTATTAATTTAGATATGTTACACCAGTTATTTGAAGCATTTTGAAATCGATTGCTTAATGCATATATATAAGAAAATCGACTTTCTACCTAAATATAAGTTTACGGAATTCTTGCAAATGTACTGTCGCTATGCCGCCATGGCTTTTTATCAACTTCAATATGTTATAGAAGGATAATTAATTTAAATATGTTAAACTAATGTTTTAAAGATATTCGAAATCGATTGCTAAATGCATATATACAAAAAAATCGACTTTATACCTAAATATAAGATTACGGAATTCTTCAAATGTACTGCCGTTCTGCCGCTAAGGCGTTTGCAGACTTCAGTAAGATAAAGAGGGTTAATTAACTTAAATATGTTAAACTAATGATTTAAAGATTTTCGAAATCGATTGCTAAATGCATATATACAACAAATTCGACTTAATACTTAAATATAAGATTACGGATTTCTTCTACATGCACTGCCGTTATGCCGCCATGGCTTTGTGTTATCTTCGGTTTAAAGTAGGTTCGTTAACTTAAATATGTTAAACTAATGATTTAAAGCATTTCGATATCGATTGCTAAATGAGTATATACAAGAAAATCGACTTAATACCTAAATATAAGATTACGTAATTCTTCTAAATGCTTTGCCGTTATGCCGTTAAGGCGTTTGTCGACTTCAGTAAGATAAAGAGGGTTAATTAACTTAAATATGTTAAACTAATGATGTGAAGCATTTCGATATCGATTGCCAAATGAGTATATACAAGAAAATCGACTTTATACCTAAATATAAGATTACGGAATTCTTCTACATGCATTGCCGTTATGCCGTTAAGGCGTTTGAAGACTTCAGTATGATAAAAAGGGTTAATTAACTTAAATATGTTAAACTAATGATTTGAGGCAATTTGATATCGATTGCTATATGTGTATATACAAGAAAATCGACTTTATACCTAAATATAAGATTACGGAATTCTTTTAAATGCACTGCCGTTATGCAGTTATGGCTTGATGTTAACTTCTGTTCGTTAAAGAAGGTTTATTGACTTAAGAATGTTAAACTAATGATTTGAAGATTTTCGAAATCGATTGCTAAATTCATATATACAAGAAAATCTTCTTTATACCTAAATATAAGATTACGGAATTCTTCCAAATGTACTGCCGTTATGCCGTCATGGCTTTATATCAACTTCAATATGTTAAAGAAGGTTAATTAACTTAAATATGTCGATATCGATTGCTAAATGTGTATATACAACAAAATCGACTTTATACCTAAATATAAAATTACGAAATTCTCCCAAATGCATTGCCGTTATTCCGCCGTGGCTTTATGTCAACTTCAGTTCGTTAAAGTAGGTTTGTTAACGTAAATATGTTAAACAAATGATTTGAAGCATTTCGATATCGATTTCTAAATGCACATATACCAGAAAATCGACTTTATACCTAAATAAAAGATTACGGAATTCTTCCAAATTACTGTCGTTATGGCGCCATGGCTTTATTTCACCTTCAATACGTTAAAGATGGTTAATTAACTTAAATATGTAAAACTAATGATTTGAAGCATTTCGATATCGATTTCTAAATGCATATATACCAGAAAATCGACTATATACCTAAATAAAAGATTACGGAATTCTTTCAAATTACTGTCGTTATGGCGTTAAGGCTTTATTTCACCTTAAATACGTTAAAGATGGTTAATTAACTTTAATATGTTAAACTAATGATTTGAAGCATTTCGATATCGATTGCTAAATGTGTAAATACAAGAAAATCGACTATATACCTAAATATAAGATTACGGAACTCTTCTACCTGCACTGTCGTTATGCCGCCATGGCTTTATATCACCTTCATTACGTTAAAGAAGGTTAACTAACTTAAAAATGTTAAACGAATGATTTGAAGCATTTCGATATCGCTTGCTAAATGTGTATATACAAGAAAATCGACTTTATACCTAAATATAAATTTAAAATATGTTAAACTAATGATTTGAAGCATTTCGATATCGATTGCTTAATCGTATATACAACAAAATCGGCTTTATACCTAAATATAAGATTACGGAATTCTTCTAAATGCACTGTCTTTATGCCGCCATGGCTCTATATCACCTTCATTACGTTAAAGAAGGTTAACTAACTTAAGTATGTTAAACTGATGATTTGAAGCATTTCGATATCGCTTGCTAAATGTGTATATACAAGAAAATCGACTTTATACCTAAATATAAGATTACGGAATTCTTTTAAATGCACTGCCGTTATGCAGTTATGGCTTCATGTTAACTTCTGTTCGTTAAAGAAGGTTTATTGACTTAAGTATGTTAAACTAATGATTTGAAGATTTTCGAAATCGATTGCTAAATTCATATATACAAGAAAATCTTCTTTATACCTAAATATAAGATTACGAAATTCTTCCAAATGTACTGTCGTTATGCCGCCATGGTTTGTATCAACTTCAATACGCTAAAGAAGGTTAATTATTTTAAGTATGTTAAACTAATGGTTTGAAGCATTTCGATATCGACTGCTAAATGTGTAAATACAACAAAATCGACTTTATACCTAAATATAAAATTATAACATTACGGAGTTCTTCTAAATGCACTGCCGTTATACCGTTAGGGCTTTATGTAGACCTCATTAAGCTAAAAAATGTTTATTAACTTAATATGTTAAACTAATGATTTGAAGCATTTCGATATCGATTGCTAAATGTGTATATGCAAAAAAAAAACGAATTTATACCTAAATATAAGCCGTTATGCCGCCATGGCTTTGTGTTAACTTCAGTGCGTTAAAGTAGGTTTGTTAACTTAAATATGTTAAACCAGTTATTTGAAGCATTTCGATATCGATTGCTTAAAGCATATATACAAGAAAATCGACTTTATACCTAAATATAAGATTACGGAATTCTTCCAAATGTACTGTCGTTATGCCACCATGGCTTTATATCAACTTCAATACGTTAAAAAAGGTTAATTAACTTAAATATGTTAAACTAATGGTTTGAAGCATTTAGATATCGATTGCTAACTGTGTATATACAAAAAAAATCGAATTTATACCTAAATATAAGATTACGGATTTCTTCTACATGCACTGCCGTTATGCCGCCATGGCTTTGTGTTAACTTCAGTGCGTTAAAGTAGGTTTGTTAACGTAAATATGTCAAACTAATGATTTGAAGCATTTCGATATCGATTGCTAAATGAGTATATACAACAAAATCGACTTTATTCCTAAATATAAGATTACGTAAATCTTCTAAATGCACCTGCCGTTATGCCGTTAAAGCTGATTAACTTATATTTAAGTTAATTAACCTTGTTTAACGTATTGAAGTTAATGTAAAGCCATGGCAGCATAACGACAATACATTTGGAAGAATTCCGTAGTCTTGTTTTTATGTATAAAGTTGATTTTCTTGTATATACCCATTTAGCAATCGATATCGAAATGCTTCAAATCATTACTTTAACATATTTAAGTTAATAAACCTTCTTTAACGAACGGAAGTTGGCTTAAAGCCATGGCGGCATAACGGCAGTGCATTTAGAAGAATTCCGTAATCTTATATGAGGTATAAGGTCGATTTTCTTGTATATACACATTTAGCTATACATATCGAAATGCTTCAAATCATTAGTTTAACATATTTAAGTTAATTAACCTTATTTATCTTACTGAAGTTCACATAAAGCCATAACGGTATAACGGCAGTGCATTTGTGGGAATTTCGTTATCTTATATTTAGGTAATAAAGTCGATCTTGTTTTATATACACATTTAGCAATCGATATCGAAATGCCTCAAATCATTAGTTTAACATATTTAAGTTAATTAACCTTCTTTAACATATTGAAGTTGATATAAGGCCATGGTGGCATAACGGCAGTACATTTGGAAGAATTCCGTAATCTTATATTTAGGTATAAAGAAGATTTTCTTGTATATATGAATATAGCAATCGATTTCGAAAATCTTCAAATCATTAGTTTAACATACTTAAGTCAATAAACCTTCTTTAACGAACAGAAGTTAACATGAAGCCATAACTGCATAACGGCAGTGCATTTAAAAGAATTCCGTAATCTTATATTTAGGTATAAAGTCGATTTTCTTGTATATACACATATAGCAATCGATATCAAAATGCCTCAACTCATTAGTTTAACATATTAAAGTTAATTAACCCTCTTTGTCTTACCGAAGTCTTCAAACGCCTTAACGGCATAACGGCAATGCAAGTAGAAGAATTCCGTAATCTTATATTTAGGTATAAAGTCGATTTTCTTGTATATACTCATTTGGCAATCGATATCGAAATGCTTCACATCATTAGTTTGACATATTTAAGTTAAAAAACCTACTTTAAACCGAAGATAACACAAAGCCATGGCGGCATAACGGCAGTGCATGTAGAAGAAATCCGTAATCTTATATTTAAGTATTAAGTCGAATTTGTTGTATATATGCATTTAGCAATCGATTTCGAAATCTTTAAATCATTAGTTTAACATATTTAAGTTAATTAACCCTCTTTATCTTACTGAATTGTACATAAAGCTTAACGGCATAACGGCAGTGCATTTGAAGAATTCCGTAATCTTATATTTAAGTATTAAGTCGATTTTTTTGTATATATGCATTTAGCGATCGATTTCGAAAATCTTCAAAACATTAGTTTAACATATTTAAGTTAATTATCCTTCTATAACATATTGAAGTTGATAAAAAGCCATGGCGGCATAGCGACAGTACATTTGCAATAATTCCGTAATCTTATATTTCGGTATAAAGTCGATTTTCTTGTATATACACATTTAGCAATCGATATCGAAATGCTTCAAATCATTAGTTTAACATATTTAAGTTAATAAACCTTCTTTAACGTACTGAAATTTATATAAAGCCATAACGACATAACGGCAGTATATTTGGGTGGAATTCCGTAATCTTTTACTTAGGTATAAAATCGATTTTCTTGTACATACACATTTAGCAATCGATATCGAAATGCTTCAAATCATTAGTTTAGCATATTTAAGTAAATTAACCTTCTTTAGCGAACTGAAATTTACATAAAGCCATAGCGGCGTAAACGGGAGTGTATTTCGATGAATTTCGTAATCTTGTATTTAGATATAAAGTCGACTTTCTTGTATATACTCATTTAGCAATCGACATCGAAATGCTTCAAATCATAAGTTTAATATATTTAAGTTAGTAAAGCTTCTTTAACGTAATGAAGGTGATATAAAGCCATAACGGCATAACGGGAGTGTATTTCGATGAATTCCGTAATCTTATATTTAGGTATAAAGTCGACTTTCTTGTATTTACACATTTATCAATCGACATCGAAAATCTTCAAATCATTAGTTTAACATATTTAAGTTAATTAACCTTCTTTAACGTAATGAAGGTGATATAAAGCCATAACGGCATAAAGGGAGTATATTTCGATGAATTCCGTAATCTTATATTTAGGTATAAAGTCAACTTTCTTGTATATACTCATTTAGCAATCGATATCGAAATGCTTCAAATCATTAGTTTAATATATTTGAGTTAATAAAGCTTCTTTAACGCACTGTAGTTAGCATAAAGCCATGGCGGCATAATGGCAGTGTATGTAGAAGAATTCCGAAATCTTATATTTAGGTATAAAGTCGATTTTGTTGTATATACATATTAAGCAATCGATATCGAGATGCTTCAACTCATTAGTTTAACATATTGAAGTTAATAAACCTTCTTTAACGAACTGAAGTTGGCATAAAGCAATGGCGGCATAACAGCAGTGCATTTAGAAGAATTCCGCTATCGTATATTTAGGTATAAAGTCGATTTTGTTGTATATACACATTTAGCAATCGATATCGAAATGCTTCAAATGACCGGTTTAACATATTTAAGTTAATTAACCTTCTTTAACGTAATGAAGGTGATATAAAGCCATAACGGCATAAAGGGAGTGTATTTCGATGAATTCCGTAATCTTATATTTAGGTATAAAGTCGACTTTCTTGTATATACTCATTTAGCAATCTATATCGAAATGCTTCAAATCATTAGTTTAATATATTTAAGTTAATAAAGCTTCTTTAACGCACTGAAGTTAACATAAAGCCATGGCGGCATAACGGCAGTGTATGTAGAAGAATTCCGTAATCTTATATTTAGGTATAAAGTCGATTTTATTGTATATATACATATAGCAATCGATATCGAAATGCTTCAAATCATTAGTTTAAAATATTTAAGTTCATAAACCTTCTTTAACGAACTGAAGTTGGCATAAAGCAATGGCGGCATAACAGCAGTGCATTTAGAAGAATTCCGTAATCTTTATATTTAGGTATAAAGTCGATTTTCTTGTATATACACATTTAGCAATCGATAACGAAATGCTTCAAATCATTAGTTTAATCATATATCAAGTTAATTAACCTTCTTTATCTTACTGAAGTTTACATAAAGCCATAACGGTATAACGGCAGTGCATTGGGAAGGATTCCGTAATCTTATATTTAGGTATAAAGTCGATTTTGTTGTATATACGCATTTAGCAACCGATATCGAGATGCTTCGACTCATTAGCTTAACATATTTGAAATAATAAACCTTCTTTAACGAACTGAAGTTGGCATAAAGTCATGGCGGCATAACGGCAGTGCATGCAGAAGAATTCCGTTATCTTATATTTGGGTATAACGTCGATTTTCTTGTATATACACATTTAGCAATCGATATCGAAATGCTTCAAATAATTAGTTTAACATATCTAAGTTAATAAACGTTCTTTAACGCGCTGAAGTCTACATAAAGCCTTAAGGGTATAACTGCAGTGCGTTCAGAAGAATTCCGTTATCTTATATTTAGGTATAAATTCTATTTTCTTGTATATACACATTTAGCAAGCGATATCGAATTGCTTCAAATCATTAGTTTAACATATTTAAGTTAATAAATCTTCTTTAACGATCTGAATTCGGCATATAGCCACGGCGGTATTACGGCAGTGCATTTGGAAGAATTCCGTAATCTTCTATTTAGGTATAAAGTCGATTTTCTTGTATATACACATTTAGCTATCGATATCGAAATGCTTCAAATCATTAGTTTAACATATTTAAGTTAATTAACCCTCTCTATCTTACTGAATTCTACATAAAGCCTTAACGGCATAACGGCAGTGCATTTAAAAGAATTCCGTTATCTTATATTTAGTTATAAAGTCGATTTTGTTGTATATACACATTTAGCAAGCGATATCGAGATGCTTCAACTCATTAGTTTAACATATTTGAGTTAATAGACCTTCTTTAACAAACTGAAGTTGGCTTAAATCCATGGCGGCATAACGGCAGGGCATGTAGAAGAATTCCGTTATCTTATATTTAGGTATAAAGTCGATTTTCTTGTATATACACATTTAGCAATCGATATCGAAATGCTTCAAATCATTAGTTTAACATATCTAAGTTAATAAACGTTCTTTAACGCACTGAAGTCTACATAAGCCTTAAGGGTATAACTGCAGTGCATTCAGAAGAATTCCGTTATCTTATATTTAGGTATAAATTCGATTTTCTTGTATATACACATTTAGCAAGCGATATCGAATTGCTTCAAATCATTAGTTTAACATATTTAGTTAATTAACCTTCTTTAACGTATTGAAGTTGATATAAAGCCATGGCGGCATAACGGCAGTGCATTTAGAAGAATTCCGTTATCTTATATTTAGGTATAAATTTGATTTTCTTGTATGTACACATTTAGCAAGCGATATCGAAATGCTTCAAATCATTAGTTTAACAAATTTAAGTTAATTAACCTCCTTTAACGTATTGAAGTTGATATAAAGCCATGGCGGCATAACGGCAGTGCATTTAGAAGAAGTCCGTAGTCTTATATTTAGGTATAAAGTCGATTTTCTTGTATATACCCATTTAGCAATCGATATCGAAATGCTTCAAATCATTAGTTTAACATATCTAAGTTAATAAACGTTCTTTAACGCACTGAAGTCTACATAAAGCCTTAAGGGTATAACTGCAGTGCATTCAGAAGAATTCCGTTATCTTATATTTAGGTATAAATTCGATTTTCTTGTATATAGGCATTTAGCAAGCGATATCGAATTGCTTCAAATCTTTAGTTTAACATATTTAAGTTAATTAACCTTCTTTAACGTATTGAAGTTGATGTAAAGCCATGGCGGCATAACGGCAGTGCATTGAGAAGAATTCCGTAATCTATATTTATGTATAAAAAACGATTTTCTTTTATATACACATTTAGCAATCGATAACGAAATGCTTCAATTCATTAGTTTAACATATTTAAGTTAATTAACCTTCTTTATCTTACTGAAGTTTACATAAAGCCATAACGGTATAACGGCAGTGCATGTAGAAGAATTCCATAATCATATATTTAGGTATAAATTCGATTTTGTTGTATATACGCATTTAGCAATCGATATCGAAATGCTTCAAATAACTGGTTTAGCATGGTTAATTAACCTTATTTATCTTATTGAAGTTTACATAAAGCCATAACGGCATTATATTTGGGTGAATTCCGTAAGCTTTTATTTAGGTATAAAATCGATTTTCTTGTACAAACACATTTAGCAATCGATATCGAAATGCTTCATATAACTGGTTTAGCATATTTAGGTTAATTAACCCCCTCTATCTTACCGAAGTTTACATAAAGCCATAACAGCATAACGGCAGTGCATTTTGAAGAATTACGTTATCTTATATTTAGGTATAAAGTCGATTTTCTTGTATATACGCATTTAGCAATCGATATCGACGTGCTTCAAATCATTAGTTTAACATATTTAAGTTAGTAAACCTTCTTTAACGCACTGAAGTCTTCATAAAGCCTTAACCGGATAACTGCAGTGCATTTAGAAGAATTCCGTAATGCTTCAAATCATTAGTTTAATATATTAAAGTTAATAAAGCTTCTTTAACGCACTGAAGTTAACATAAAGACATGGCGGCATAACGGCAGTGAATGTAGAAGAATTCCGTATTCTTATATATAGGTATAAAGTCGTTTTTCTTGTATATACACATTTAGCAATCGATATCGAAAATCTTCAAATCATTAGTTTAACATATTTAAGTTAATTAACCTTCATTAACGTAATGAAGGTGATATAAAGCCATGGCGGCATAACGACAGAGCATTCAGAAAAATTCCGTAATCTTATATTTAGGTATAAAGTCGATTTTCTTGTATATACACATTTAGCAATCGATATCGAAATGCTTCAAATCATTAGTTTAACATACTTAAGTTAATAAACCTTCTTTAACGCACTGACGTCTTCATAAGGCCTTAGCGGTATAACTGCAGTGCATTTAGAAGAATTCCGTATTCTTATTTTCATGTATAAAGTCGATTTTGTTGTATATACACATTTAGCAAGCGATATCGAGATGCTTCAACTCATTAGTTTAACATATTTGAGTTAATAAACCTTCTTTAACAAACTGAAGTTGGCATAAATCCATGGCGGCATAAAGGCAGAGCATGTAGAAGAATTCCGTTATCTTATATTTAGGTATAAAGTCGATTTTCTTGTATATACACATTTAGCAATCGATATCGAAATGCTTCAAATCATTAGTTTAACATATCTAAGTTAATAGACGTTCTTTAACGCACTGAGGTCTACATAAAGCCTTAAGGTTATAACTGCAGTGCATTCAGAAGAAATCCGTTATATTATATTTAGGTATAAATTCGATTTTCTTGTATATACACATTTAGCAAGCGATATCGAATTGCTTCAAATCATTAGTTTAACATATTTAAGTTAATTAACCTTCTTTAACGTATTGAAGTTGATATAAAGCAATGGCGGTATAACGGCAGTGCATTGAGAAGAATTCCGTAATCTTATATTTATGTATAAAAACGATTTTCTTTTATATACACATTTAGCAATCGATAACGAAATGCTTCAAATCATTAGTTTAACATATTTAAGTTAATTAACCTTCTTTATCTTACTGAAGTTTACATAAAGCCATAACGGTATAACGGCAGTGCATTGGGAAGAATTCCGTAATCTTATATTTAGGTATAAAGTCGATTTTGTTGTATATACACATTAAGCAACCGATATCGAGATGCTTCGACTCATTAGCTTAACATATTTAAGTTAATAAATCTTTTTTAACGATCTGAATTTGGCATATAGCCACGGCGGTATTACGGCAGTGCATTTGGAAGAATTCCGTAATCTTCTATTTAGGTATAAAGTCGATTTTCTTGTATTTACATATTAAGCAATCGATATCGAAATGCTTTAAATCATTAGTTTAACATATTTAAGTTAATTAACCCTCTCTATCTTACTGAATTCTACATAAAGCCTTAACGGCATAACGGCAGTGCATTTAAAAGAATTCCGTTATCTTATATTTAGGTATAAAGTCGATTTTCTTGTATATACACATTTAGCAATCGATATCGAAATGCTTCAAATCATTAGTTTAACATATCTAAGTTAATAAACGTTCTTTAACGCACTGAAGTCTACATAAAGCCTTAAGGGTATAACTGCAGTGCATTCAGAAGAATTCCGTTATCTTATATTTAGGTATAAATTCGATTTTCTTGTATATACACATTTAGCAATCGATATCGATATGCTTCAAATCATTAGTTTAACATATTTAAGTTAGTTATTATTCTTTTTCTTACTGAAGTTTACATAAAGCCATAACGGTATAACAGCAGTGCATATGGAAGAATTCCGTAATTTATATCTAGGAATAAAGTCGATTTTGTTGTATATACACATTTAGCAATCGATATCGAGATGGCTCACTTCATTAGTTTAACATATTTAAGTTAATAAACCTTCTTTAACGATCTGAAGTTTGCATATAGCCAGACGGCATAACGGCAGTGCATGTAGAAGAATTCCGTAAACTTATATTTAGGTATAAAGTCGATTTTCTTGTATATACACATTTAGCTATCGATATCGAAATGCTTCAAATATTAGTTTAACATATTAAGTTAATAAACATTTTTTAGCTTACTGAAGTCTACATAAAGCCTTAACGGTATAACGGCAGTGCATTTAGAAGAATTCCGTTTGTTATAATTTTATATTTAGGTATAAAGTCGATTTTCTTGTATTTACACATTTAGCAATCGATATCGAAATTCTTCAAACCATTAGTTTAACATATTTAAAATAATTAACCTTCCCTAACGTATTGAAGGTGATATAAAGCCATGGCGGCATAACGACAGTACATGTGGAAGAATTCCAATCTTATATTTAGGTATAAAGTCGATTTTCTTGTATATACATATTTTGCAATCGATATCAAAATGCTTCAAATAACTGGTTTAGCATATTTAAGTTAATTAACCTTCTTTATCTACTGAAGTTTAACGGCAGTATATGTGGCAGAATTCCGCAATCTTATATTTAGGTATAAAGTCGATTTTGTTGTACATACACATTTAGCAATCGATATCGAAATGCTTCAAATCATTAGTTTAACATATTTAAGTTAATAAACCTTCTTTACCGTAATGAAGGTTATATAAAGCCATGGCGGCATAACGACATGCATGTAGAAGAATTCCGTAATCTTACATTTAGGTATATATTCGATTTTTTTGTATTTACACATTTAGCAATCGATATCGAAAATCTTCAAATCATTAGTTTAACATATTTAAGTTAATTAACCTTCTTTAACGTAATGAAGTCTTCATAAAGCCTTAACCGTATAACTGCAGTGCATTTAGAAGAATTCCGTAATGCTTCAAATCATTAGTTTAATATATTAAAGTTAATAAAGCTTCTTTAACGCACTGAAGTTAACATAAAGCCATGGCGGCATAACGGCAGTGCATGTAGAAGAATTCCGTAATCTTATATTTAGGTATAAAGTCGATTTTCCTGTATATACTCATTTAGCAATCGAGATCGAAATGCGTTAAATCATTAGTTTAATATATTAAAGTTAATAAAGCTTCTTTAACGCACTGAAGTTAACATAAAGCCATGGCGGCATAACGGCAGTGCATGTAGAAGAATTACGTAATCTTATATGTAGGTATAAATTCGATTTTCTTGTATATACACATTTAGCAATCGATATCGAAAATCTTCAAATCATTAGTTTAATATATTTAAGTTAATTAACCTTCATTAACGTAATGAAGGTGATATAAAGCCATGGCGGCATAACGACAGAGCATTCAGAAAAATTCCGTAATCTTATATTTAGGTATAAAGTCGATTTTCTTGTATATACACATTTAGCAATCGATATCGAAATGCTTCAAATCATTAGTTTAACATACTTAAGTTAATAAACCTTCTTTAACGCACTGACGTCTTCATAAGGCCTTAGCGGTATAACTGCAGTGCATTTAGAAGAATTCCGTATTCTTATATTCAGGTATAAAGTCGATTTTGTTGTATATACACATTTAGCAAGCGATATCGAGATGCTTCAACTCATTAGTTTAACATATTTGAGTTAATAAACCTTCTTTAACAAACTGAAGTTGGCATAAATCCATGGCGGCATAACGGCAGTGCATGTAGAAGAATTCCGTTATCTTATATTTAGGTATAAAGTCGATTTTCTTGTATATACACATTTAGCAATCGATATCGAAATGCTTCAAATCATTAGTTTAACATATCTAAGTTAATAAACGTTCTTTAACGCACTGAAGTCTACATAAAGCCTTAAGGGTATAACTGCAGTGCATTCAGAAGAAATCCGTTATCTTATATTTAGGTATAAATTCGATTTTCTTGTATATACACATTTAGCAAGCGATATCGAATTGCTTCAAATCATTAGTTTAACATATTTAAGTTAATTAACCTTCTTTAACGTAGTGAAGTTGATATAAAGCCATGGCGGCATAACGGCAGTGCATTGAGAAGAATTCCGTAATCTTATATTTATGTATAAAAACGTTTTTCTTTTATATACACATTTAGCAATCGATAACGAAATGCTTCAAATCATTAGTTTAACATATTTAAGTTAATTAACCTTCTTTAACGCACTGAAGTTAACATAAAGCCATGGCGGCATAACGGCAGTGCATGTAGAAGATTTCCGTAATCTTATATTTAGGTATAAAGTCGATTTTGTTGTATATACACATTTAGCAACCGATATCGAGATGCTTCGACTCATTAGCTTAACATACTTAAGTTAATAAATCTTTTTTAACGATCTGAATTTGGCATATAGCCACGGCGGTATTACGGCAGTGCATTTGGAAGAATTCCGTAATCTTCTATTTAGGTATAAAGTCGATTTTCTTGTATATACACATTTAGCAATCGATATCGAAATGCTTTAAATCATTAGTTTAACATATCTAAGTTAATAAACGTTCTTTAACGCACTGAAGTCTACATAAAGCCTTAAGGGTATAACTGCAGTGCATTCAGAAGAATTCCGTTATCTTATATTTAGGTATAAATTCGATTTTCTTGTATATACACATTTAGCAAGCGATATCGAATTGCTTCAAATCTTTAGTTTAACATATTTAATTTAATTAACCTTCTTTAACGTATTGAAGATGATATAAAGCCATGGCGGTATAACGGCAGTGCATTTAGAAGAATTCCGTTATCTTACATTGAGGTATAAATTTGATTTTCTTGTATGTACACATTTAGCAAGCGATATCGAAATGCTTCAAATCATTAGTTTAACATATTTAAGTTAATTAACCTCCTTTAACGTATTGAAGTTGATATAAAGCCATGGCGGCATAACGGCAGTGCATTTAGAAGAAGTCCGTAGTCTTATATTTAGGTATAAAGTCGATTTTCTTGTATATACCCATTTAGCAATCGATATCGAAATGCTTCAAATAATTAGTTTAACATATCTAAGTTAATAAACGTTCTTTAACGCACTGAAGTCTACATAAAGCCTTAAGGGTATAACTGCAGTGCATTCAGAAGAATTTCGTAAACTTCTATTTAGGTATAAAGTCGATTTTGTTGCATATACGCATTTGGCAATCGATATCGAGATGCTTCAACTCATTAGTTTAACATATTTGAGTTAACAAACCTTCTTTAACAAACTAAAGTTGGCATAAATCCATGGCGGCATAACGGCAGTGCATGTAGAAGAATTCCGTTATCTTATATTTAGGTATAAAGTCGATTTTCTTGTATATACACATTTAGCAATCGATATCGAAATGCTTCAAATCATTAGTTTAACATATTTAAGTTAATTAACCTTCTTTATCTTTGATTAGTTTGCTGCCCAAATTTGCACACAAAAGTATTAATTAACAATTTTTAATAAAATGCACACGGGTTACAATTTACAATTGTTTAATATGATTTAATGTGTTCACAGTTAATGTACAGAATCAAATTATTATAAAAAATTATAGATTTTATGTACATATATATAATGTATACGAATTTATATAGGAGCACGGCGGGGGTGAATGTAAGTTGCCACCAAGGGATCGCAGGAGTAGATAACAAAAATGTTGATTGCGAATGCGGATAGGAATTCTGAGGTTGGATGATTGTGTGCCGAAATGTGTCGAACGAATTGCCTTTTCCATCCCGATGTCCATCCTTTTTGTTTAGTGGGTACAGGTGTGGTGAGTTGTTTTGGTGTTGTGTGGTGATGTGTGTTTGTCGTTAAGGTGCGCCAGTTTTTCCCGGTTAGGGTGGGGGAGGATTAACTCATTTAAACATCCTGGGCCCCCTAGGCGTATATTTTGCCTAGTATTAGACGTACATGCCGTAACGTGTATTTCGAGTTACTGTTGGTGGAATAGGCGTAGAATACTTGCTGCAAATGTTAAAAACTGCTTTGGTTCTAAACATATTACTATAAGAACCGTTTGTGGTTGATTCTTTTATAGATTTATTATTTATAATTTTTATTTTAATTTTCCTTACATCGGTTCATCGGCAATCGTTTGCATTTTTTTTTTATCACGAAATATAGCGACGCCACGTCTGACTCAGATATGGCCAGAGTGCGTGCTTCTCAGCTCTGAGGTTTGAGCTGTGGAATTAGAGGGAACTTGCAAGAGAGTGGCCGGTAATTGCGAACGGCTTTATTTAGAATTATAATTTTTTTAAGTGGGATGTTGAAGTTGTACAACAGATTCCCACCAACTACCCCCAGGAACGCTTATGTACATAGGTGCGATAAGAGCTACCTTTGCTTTTGGTAAGTCTAGGTGCGTCACAGTATCGCATTGGGAATTTGGTGATCCCTTAACGTTAATTTTGAGTTGTCCCATATTGTTCTATAGGTGTCGATTTTTCGACTTTTTGGAAAATTTTGTATATGTAATATTTAAGTGCGTATGTACTAATTTGGCAAGTAGTAGTGCGACACTGCTCCAGGATTTGTAGTTCAGAATTTTTTTCTTTTTTCATTATTGGCGAAAGCCATCCTGCGGGGCCGAAAAGTAGTATGTCCTTTTAATATAGGGACTGTCAGAGGTAATTCTAACTTTGTTTTTTAAACCAATTTGTGGAGTATTGGAAAATTGTGGCTCTAGTGGTAGTCGTACGGCGTACCGGCCATGATTTGATTGAGCAGTTGTGGCTTTAGAGAAGTGCTCACAATACTGATGTTTTGTAGATTTGTAGGTTATTGGAAGCTTCCTTGACTTTTGCAATTTCCTTAATTGTGAATTAAGGTATTTGTCTCCAACTTGAGTTGGTATGGTGGAAACTGGTTCCGCAACTAGTCCACTTTGTGTTTCGCTGTGCCGCGTTTGAACTTTTTGCGCCTTTGAGCAACATGGTGTCTCTTGGCAGTATTTAGTATTTTGGTTTTCTGTATTTGCTTTTGAACTTGAACCCGTGGTTCTTTTTGTATAAGCGCTTCTTTGGGGTGAGATGGGATGTATGCTGTAATGAAGCATTGAATGATGTCTTTTGTGACAATAGATGCAATTGAATTTGCTTTTGCAATTTTTATATGTGTGCGCATGTGACAGGCAATTTGTGCAAAGTCGTTTTGACCTAACAAAATTATTTCGTTCGTTAACTTTTAATTTTTTAAACTTCTCGCAAGTTTTAAGTTTATGCCCTCTTTTACATAGTTCGCAAGACGTTTGTTTTTTCAGTTCGGATGTGAACCATTGCGTTTTGTAAAATTTTCTGTTTGAATTGTTTTTGTTACTAACTTGGGGTCTATTTAAGCTTCCATTTTGGTCGTGTTTGTTCTTACTTTTGATTATGTTTCCTTCTAATCTTTCCGCAATTTCATATTGGGTGGTGAGAAAATCTTTCATGTGTTGCCACGTTGGACACTTTTTTCGCGATGAGAGCGATTGCTCCCATAGAAGTAACGACTTTTCTGGTAATGCGGCGGTGCAAATGTTTACCAGAATTGGGTCCCAGCTGTGTGTGGGGATATTTAGTGTCGCTAGAATCGACAAACTATTTGAAACAGTGGATTCTAGCTTGATGAATTCTACACTTGTTCCTTTCTTAATTTTTGGCAAGTTTAATAGTGTCGTTACTTGCTTATCGACCAGTATTCTTTCGTTTTCAAATCTAGCTTTTAGAGCTTCCCAAGCCATATTGAAATTGTCGTCATTTAATGCGAACTGTTTAACTATTTCGCCTGCTTGACCTTTTGTTTTATATCGGAGGTGATACAGTTTTTGTGCCTTTGATAGTTGTGGATGGTTGATGTAAACGGCTGTGAACATGTCCCGGAAGGACGGCCATTCGTCATAACCTCCGTAAAACGTTTCTGTATCACATGCAGGCACCTCGAGTTGGATGCCTGAACTTGCCTCTTGATTGTCTATTTGTGGCAGCTCTACTCTACTGTGGGGAGTAGGTGCAATTGCTTTTATTAGCTTTAGCTGATCGGAGATCATAGCTTTTATTTCTTCGTACTGGTCTAAGCAGTTTTCGTAAATATCGTAAGCCGATGATTTAAAATTATGTGGCAGATCTGAATCGTCAGAATGTACTATGGCGTCATGAGCCGCTTGGAGACGAGTCCAAAAATTTTTTAGATTTTGATTTTTTATTTCTAGTAACGATTCCGAGTTTTCGTGAATCGGTGAGGAGGCAAATCTAGTGCAGTATCTTAATAAACTGTCACTTTCTGAAATGAATTAACAACCTGTTTTGAGCGTGTAGCTCCTACATGTGTATTTTGATTATTGTTGTTGTTAACCATTTTGGCAAAATAATACTATTTATTTATATTTTAGCTTGAAATTTGAAAATATCCGCACTCTTAATTTATTAACACTTTTTACGTCCTTATTTTAGTATTTAGGTACACCCTAATACATGGACTTATATGTATGTATGTAAGTACTTATGTTTTCTGCAATTGAGAGCTCGTCGAAGAGATCAATGCGCTATTTACATAAGTATTTGTTTGTATGTGTTTATAATTATGTTTTTGTTCTTAAGCAATTGAGAGCTCGTTAGAGAGATCAATTCGCTTTTTGTATGCAATCCTGCTTGTTTTTGTTTGCCAAAAAACAAGAGGTATTGCAGAATAGATGCCAATTGGGACTTTAAATATGAGTTTGTAATAATATGTGTTAATATGTAATATTAATATTTTGTTTAGTCTCATAGGCAGATTATTTGCCGTATGATTATATGTACAAATATTTTTATATATGTATGTTCGCTCTTAGAAGAGAGCGCGGAAACGAAATTTAAGAAAGCTTAAGGTGCTTATATATATGTTTGTATTTTTTGCCTCTCTTGTTTTGTTTTTTATTTTATAATTCTATTTTATGTTTATGCCCTTGCTTATGCCAACCTTCTTATTGTTTTTGTTAAACACAACAAGCATGCTGGAAAAATTGCAAGTAAATATTTTAATTTTTTTTTTGTTAAAAAGTGTACTTGAATACACATAGGTAAGTAGGCATCGAATAAATAGTTATTTGTATATATGTATTCATGTGTGTATTATATATTAAAGGACTTGATACGCTCACTTGGTATTCCTTTTGTATGTAAAGGGCGCCTGTAATGTACATATGTATGTTTTCCCGCCAATTTTGTTCCTCCGCTTCACCCAGATGGTTGGGCCTGTTATGTTTGTTATTTGAATTTCTTTTGTTTTTTTCTTTTTTTAATTCGCGCCCGTTTGCTTTTTGCATTTATGTTTGTGTTACTGTTAAGATGCTTTCTCTTTTCGTGCTCGGTTTAGTGTTGTTTGTATTTGTAACGTTTTGTATATTTTGTTTCTAAAAGTTTATATTTTATCACGCAGTTTTTGTTATTGCAAATATGCATATATTTCTGCCGAATCACCACACTTGATTTTTTGTTTTGTTCTTATGATTTTGTCACTGCACCGTGTTTTTGTTTCCTTAAGCTCTGCAGCTTAGTCTTTTTAATTCACTTCGTTCTTATTTCTTATTTGTGTTTTGTTTTAAGATTTCGCGCGTTTTGTGTTTAAGTTTATTATTTAAATTTCGTTTTCGCGCACGATTAATTATTTAGTTGATGTTTATTGTTTATTGTTTAGGCGTTAGTTTGTTGTCTTTGTTGAAATTGGTTTTAGTTCGTTTTGTTGTCGTTGTCACTTCACCTTTTCTTTCCACTTTATGTATGTGTGACTGTATGTATATATTTTAAATGTACTGCACTGCACCTTCTGTTGATTGTTATTTTTTTATTATACATATGCATATATGTAAGTATAAGGGTATGTTTTATTTTTTTTTTGTTCTGGTTGGGCCAGCACTGTTTTTTATTTTTTTTTTTTTGTTCTTTTTCTCCCTGCACACTTTTATTTGGTTGTTTTTTGTTATATACGTATGTTTTGTTTTTGTTTGTGTTTGTTGCGATTTGCGCCCGCAAATTTTTATTTTGACTTTCTATTTCGCGGCCGATTTTAATTTTGTTTTTAGGTAACGCGCATTTGTTGCTTTGTTGGTTTGTTCACCACACAATTCTTTTGTTTTTTGTTTTAATACAAATATTTTTATTTTTTAAATCGTTTCACTAATCCATAGTGCCTCTCACTATGGCTCGAAGGACCATGATTAGTTTGCTGCCCAAATTTGCACACAAAAGTATTAATTAACAATTTTTAATAAAATGCACACGGGTTACAATTTACAATTGTTTAATATGATTTAATGTGTTCACAGTTAATGTACAGAATCAAATTATTATAAAAAATTATAGATTATATGTACATATATATAATGTATACGAATTTATATAGGAGCACGGCGGGGGTGAATGTAAGTTGCCACCAAGGGATCGCAGGAGTAGATAACAAAAATGTTGATTGCGAATGCGGATAGGAATTCTGAGGTTGGATGATTGTGTGCCGAAATGTGTCGAACGAATTGCCTTTTCCATCCCGATGTCCATACTTTTTGTTTAGTGGGTACAGGTGTGGTGAGTTGTTTTGGTGTTGTGTGGTGATGTGTGTTTGTCGTTAAGGTGCGCCAGTTTTTCCCGGTTAGGGTGGGGGAGGATTAACTCATTTAAACAATCTTACTGAAGTTTACATAAGGCCATGGCGGCATAACGGCAGTGCATTTAGAAGAATTCCGTAATCTTATATTTAGGTATAAAGTCGATTTTGTTGTATATACACATTTAGCAATCGATATCGAGATGCTTCGACTCATTAGCTTAAGATATTTAAGTTAATAAATCTTCTTTAAAGATCTGAATTTGGCATATAGCCACGGCGGTATTACGGCAGTGCATTTGGAAGAAGTCCGTAGTCTTATATTTAGGTATAAAGTCGATTTTCTTGTATATACACATTTAACAATCGATATCGAAATGCTTCAAATCATTAGTTTAACATATTTAAGTTAATTAACCCTCTCTATCTTACTGAAATCCACATAAAGCCTTAACGGCATAACGGCAGTGCATGTGGAAGAATTCCGTTATCTTATATTTAGGTACAAAGTCGATTTTCTTGTATATACACATTTAGCAGGCGACATCGAAATGCTTCAAATCATTAGTTTAACATATCTAAGTTAATAAACGTTTTTTAACGCACTGAAGTCTACATAAAGCCTTAAGAGTATAACTGCAGTGCATTCAGAAGAATTCCGTTATCTTATATTTAGGTATAAATTTGATTTTCTTGTATATACACATTTAGCAAGCGATATCGAATTGCTTCAAATCATTAGTTTAACATATTTAAGTTAATTAACCCTCTTTAACGTATTGAAGGTGATATAAAGCCAGCATAACGACAGTACATGTGGAAGAATTCCGTAATCTTATATTTAGGTATAAGTTCGATTTTATTGCATATAGGCATTTAGCAATCGATATCGAAATGCTTCGTATAACTGGTTTAGCATATTTAGGTTAATTAACCCCCTCTATCTTACTGAAGTTTACATAAAGCCATAACGGCATAACGGCAGTATGTTTGGGTGAATTCCGTAATCTTTTATTTAGGTATAAAATCAATTTTCTTGTACATACACATTTAGTAATCAATATCGAGATGCTTCAAATCAATCGTTTAGCATATTTAAGTAAATTAACCTTCTTTAACGTACTGAAATTTATATAAAGCTTTAAGGGCATAACGGCAGTGTATTTCGAAGAATTCCGTAATCTTATATTTAGATATAAAGCCGAATTTGTTGTATATACGCATTTAGCAATCGATATCGAAATTCTTCAAATCATTAGTTTAACATATTTAAAATAATTAGCCTTCTCTAACGTAATGAATAATGATATAAGCCATGGCGGCCTAGCGACAGTGCATTTAGAAGAATTCCGTAATCTTATATTTAGGCATAAATTCGATTTTGTTGTATATACGCATTTAGCAATCGATATCGAAATGCTTCAAATAACTGGTTTAGCATATTTAAGTTAATTAACCTTCTTTATCTTACTGAAGTTTACATAAAGCCATAACGGTATAACGGCAGTATATTTGGGTGAATTAAGTAAGCTTTTATTTAGGTATAAAATCGATTTTCTTGTACATACACATTTAGCAATCGATATCGAAATGCTCAAATCATTAGTTTAACATATTTGAGTAAATTAACCTTCTTTAGCGTACTGAAATCTGTATAAAGCCATAACAGCATAACGGAAGTGCATTTAGAAGAATCTTATCTTATCTTATATTTCGGTATAAAGTCGATTTTCTTGTATATACGCATTTAGCAATCGATATCGACGTGCTTCAAATCATTAGTTTAACATATTTAAGTTAATAAACCTTCTTTAACGCACTGAAGTCTTCATAAAGCCTTAACGGTATTACTGCAGTGCATTTAAAAGAATTCCGTAATGCTTCAAATCATTAGTTTAATATATTAAAGTTAATAAAGCTTCTTTAACGCACTGAAGTTAACATAAAGCCATGGCGGCATAACGGCAGTGCATGTAAAAGAATTCCGTAATCTTATATTTAGGTATAAAGTCGATTTTCGTGTATATACTCATTTAGCAATCGATATCGAAATGCTTCAAATCAGTTTAATATATTAAAGTTAATAAAGCTTCTTTAACGCACTGAAGTTAACATAAAGCCATGGCGGCATAACGGCAGTGCATGTGGAAGAATTCCGTAATCTTATATTTAGGTATAAAGTCGATTTTCTTGTATATACACGTTTAGCAATCGATATCGAAAATCTTCAAATCATTAGTTTAACATATTTAAGTTAATTAACCTTCATTAACGTAATGAAGGTGATATAAAGCCATGGCGGCATAACGACAGTGCATTTAGAAAAATTCCGTAATCTTATATTTAGGTACAAGTTCGATTTTGTTGTATATAGGCATTTAGCAATCGATATCGAAATGCTTCATATAACTGGTTTAGCATATTTAGGTTAATTAACCCCCTCTATCTTACTGAAGTTTACATAAAGCCATAGCGGCATGACGGCAGTATGTTTGGGTGAATTCCGTAATCTTTTGTTTAGGTATAAAATCGATTTTCTTGTACATAGACATTTAGCAATCAATATCGAAATGCTTCAAATCATTAGTTTAACATATTTAAGTTAATAAACCTTCTTTAACGATCTGAAGTTTGCATATAGCCATGACGGCATAACGGCAGTGCATGTAGAAGAATTCCTTAATCTTATATTTAGGTATAAAGTCGATTTTTTTGTATATACACATTTAGCTATCGATATCGAAATGCTTCAAATCATTAGTTTAACATATTAAGTTAATAAACATTTTTTAGCTTACTGAAGTCTACATAAAGCCTTAACGGTATAACGGCAGTGCATTTAGAAGAATTCCGTAATGTTATAATTTTATATTTAGGTATAAATTCGATTTTCTTGTATATACACATTTAGCAATCGATATCGAAATGCTTCAAACCATTA
Source organism: Bactrocera correcta (assembly GCA_027475135.1). NCBI lineage: Eukaryota > Metazoa > Arthropoda > Insecta > Diptera > Tephritidae > Bactrocera > Bactrocera correcta. The sequence continues at coordinate 12,187 of JAPZAG010001094.1, read as the reverse complement.
GTTTAACATATTTAAAATAATTAATCTTCTTTAACGTATTGAAGGTGATATAAAGCCAGCATAACGGCAGTACATGTGGAAGAATTCCGTAATCTTATATTTAGGTATAAAGTCGTTTTTCTTGTATATACACATTTTGCAATCGATATCAAAATGCTTCAAATAACTGGTTTAGCATATTTAAGTTAATTAACCTTCTTTAATTTACTGAAGTTTACATAAAGCCATAACGGCATAACGGTAGTATATTTTGGTGAAGTCCGTAAGCTTTTATTTGGGTATAAAATCGATTTTCTTGTACATACACATTTAGCAATCGATATCGAAATGCTCAAGTCATTAGTTTAACATATTTGAGTAAATTAACCTTCTTTAACGTACTGAAATTTATATAAGCCATAACAGCATAACGGCAGTGCATTTAGAAGAATTCCGTAAACTTATATTTAGGTATAAAGTCGATTTTCTGTATATAGTCATTTAGCAATCGATATCGAAATGCTTCAAATCATTGTTTAAATATTTAAGTTAATAAAGCTTCTTTAACGATCTGAAGTTACATAAAGCCATGCGGCATAACGGCAGTGCATTTAGAAGAATTCAGTAAGTCTTATATTTAGGTATAAAGTCGATTTTGTTGCACATGAGACATTTAGCATCGATATCGAAATGCTTCAAATCATTAGTTTAAATTTAAGTTAATAAACATTTTATTTTACTGAAGTCTACAAAAGCCTTAACGGATAACGGCAGTGCATTCAGAAGAATTCCTGTTATATTATATTTAGGTATAAATTCGATTTTCTTGCATATACACATTTAGCAATCGATATCGAAATGCTTCAAATCATTAGTTTAACATATTTAAGTTAATAAACTTCTTTAACGACTGAAGGTTGACATAAAGCCAAGATAACGGCAGTACATTGGAAGAATTCCGTAATCTTATATTTAGGTATAAATCGTTTTTCTTGTACATACTCATTTTGCAACGATATCGAAATGTTCAAATCAAGTTTACATATTTACGTTAATTAACCTTCTTTAACTATTGAAGTTTATAAAGCCATGACGGCATAACGGCAGTCTATTTGGGAAGTCCGTAACTTTTATTTGGTATAAAAACGATTTTCTTTAATACACATTTAGCAATCGATAATCGAAGTGCTTCAAATCATTAGTTTAACATATTTAGTTAATTAACCTTCTTTAACTACTGAAATTTACATAAAGCCATAACGATAACGGCAGTGCATTTGAAGAATTCCGTAAACTTATATTTAGGTATAAAGTCGATTTTCTGTATATACACATTTAGCAATCGATATCGAATGCTTCAATCATTCTTAACATATTTAAGTTAATAAACTTCTTTAACGATGAATTTAGCATAAAGCCATGGCGGTATTACGGCAGTGCATTTAGAAGAATTCAGTAAGCTTTATTTAGGTATAAAGTCGATTTTTTGATACACATTTAGCAATCGATATCGAATTCTTCAACTCATTAGTTTAAACATATTTAAGTTAATAAACCTTCTTTAACGAACTGAAGTTGGCATAAAGCCATGGCGGCATAACGGCAGTGCATTTGGAAGAATTCCGTAATATTATATTTAGGTATAAAGTCGATTTTGTTGTATATACACATTTAGCAAGCGATATCGAATTCTTCAACTCATTAGTTTAACATATTTAAGTTAATAAAGCTTCTTTAACGTATTGAAGTTTATATAAAGCCATGGCGGCATAACGGCAATGCATGTAGAAGAATTCCGTTATCTTATATTTAGGTATAAAGTCGATTTTCTTGTATATACACATTTAGCAAGCGATATCGAAATGCTTCAAATCATTAGTTTAACATATTTAAGTTAATTAACCTTCTTTAACGTATTGAAGTTGATATAAAGCCATGGCGGCATAACGGCAGTGCATTTAGGAGAATTCCGTAATCTTATAATTAGGTATAAAGTCGATTTTGTTGTATATACACATTTAGCAGTAGATATCGAGATGCTTCAACTCATTAGTTTAACATATTTAAGTTAATAAACCTTCTTTAACTTAATGAAGTTGATATAAAGCCATGGCGGCATAACGGCAGTGCATTTAGAAGAATTCCGTTATCTTATATTTAGGTATAAAGTCGATTTTGTTGTATACACACATTTAGCAAGCGATATCGAATTCTTCAACTCATTAGTTTAACATATTTAAGTTAATAAAGCTTCTTTAACGAACTGAAGTTGGCATAAAGCCATGGCGGCATAACGGCAGTGCATGTAGAAGAATTCCGTTATCTTATATTTAGGTATAAAGTCGATTTTCTTGTATATACACATTTGGCAAGCGATATCGAAATGCTTCAAATCATTAGTTTAACATATTTAAGTTAATTAACCTTCTTTAACATATTGAAGTTGATATAAAGCCATGGCGGCATAAAGGCAGTGTATTTGGAAGAATTCCGTTATCTTATATTTAGGTATAAAGTCGATTTTGTTGTATATACACATTTAGCAAGCGATATCGAATTCTTCAACTCATTAGTTTAAATATTTAAGTTAATAAAGCCTTCTTTAACGAACTGAAGTTGGCATAAAGCCATGGCGGCATAAGGGCAGTGCATGTGGAAGAATTCCGTTATCTTATATTTAGGTATAAAGTCGATTTTCTTGTATATACACATTTAGCAGGCGATATCGAAATGCTTCAAATCATTAGTTTATCATATTTAAGTTAATTAACCTTCTTTACGTATTGAAGTTGATATAAAGCCATGGCGGCATAACGGCAGTGCATTTAGAAGAATTCCGTAATGTTATATTTAGGTATAAAGTCGATTTTCTTGTATATACACATTTGCCAAGCGATATCGAAATGCTTCAAATCATTAGTTTAACATTTTTAAGTTAATTAACCTTCTTTAAAATATTGAAGTTGATATAAAGCCATGGCGGCATAACGACAGTGCATTTAGAAAATTCCGTAATCTTATATTTAGGTATAAATTCGATTTTGTTGTATGTAGGCGTTTAGCAATCGATATCGAAATGCTTCATATAACTGGTTTAACATATTTAGGTTAATTAAACCCCCTCTATCTTACTGAAGTTTACATAAAGCCATAGCGGCATAACGGCAGTGCATGTTGGAAGAATTCCGTAATCTTATATTTAGGTATAAAAGTCGATTTTCTTGTATATACACATTTAGCAATCGATATCGAAATGCTTCAAATCATTAGTTTAGACATATTAAGTTAATTAACCTTCTTTAACATACTGAAGTTATATAAAGCCATAACGGCATAACGGCAGTGTATTTGGAAGAATTCCGTAATCTTATATTTAGGTATAAAGTCGATTTTGTTGTATATACACATTTAGCAATCGATATCGAAATGCTTCAATCATTACTGTTTAACATATTTAAGTTAATAAACCTCTCTTTAACGAACTGAAGTTGACAAAAGCCTGCGGCATAACGGCAGTGCATTTGGAAGAATTCCGTTATCTTATATTTAGGTATAAAGTCGATTTTCTTGTATATACACATTTAGCAGCGATATCGAAATGCTTCAAATCATTAGTTTATCATATTTAAGTTAATTAACCTTCTTTACGTATTGAAGTTGATATAAAGCCATGGCGGCATAACGGCAGTGCATTTAGAAGAATTCCGTAATGTTATATTTAGGTATAAAGTCGATTTTCTTGTATATACACATTTGCCAAGCGATATCGAAATGCTTCAAATCATTAGTTTAACATTTTTAAGTTAATTAACCTTCTTTAAAATATTGAAGGTAATATAAAGCCATGGCGGCATAACGACAGTGCATTTAGAAGAATTCCGTAATCTTATATTTAGGTATAAAGTCGATTTTCTTGTATATACGCATTTAGCAATCGATATCGAAAAGCTTCAAATAACTGGTTTAGCATATTTAGGTTAATTAACCTTCTTTATCTTACCGAAGTTTACATAAAGCCATAACGGCATAACGGCATTATATTTGGGTGAATTCCGTAATCTATTACTTAGGTACAAAATCGATTTTCTTGTACATACAAATTTAGAAATCGATATCGAAATGCTTCAAATCAGTAGTTTAGCATATTTTAGTAAATAAACCTTCTGTAGCGTACTGAAATTTATATAAAGCCATACCGGCATAACGGGAGTGTATTTCGATGAATTCCGTAATCTTGTATTTAGATATAAAGTCGACTTTCTTGTATATATTCATTTAGCAATCGATATCGAAATGCTTCAAATCATTAGTTTAATATATTTAAGTTAATAAAGCTTCTTAAACGTAATGAAGGGGATATAAAGCCAAGCTTCAAATAACTGGTTTAACATATTTAAGTTAATAATCCTTCTGTAACGAACTGAAGTTAACATAAAGCCATAACGGCAGTGCATTTAGAAGAATTTCGTTATCTTATATTTAGGTATAAAGTCGATTTTGTTGTACATACACATTTAGCAATCGATATCGAAATGCTTCAAATCATTAGTTTAACATATTTAAGATAATTAACCTTCTTTACCGTAATGAAGGTTATATAAAGCCATGGCGGCATAACGACAGTGCATGTAGAAGAATTCCGTAATCTTATATTTAGGTATATAGTCGATTTTCTTGTATTTACACATTTAGCAATCGATATCGAAAATCTTCAAATCATTAGTTTAACATATTTAAGTTAATTAACCTTCTTTAACGTAATGAAGGTGATATAAAGCCATTGCGGCCTAACGACAGTGCATTTAGAAAAATTCCGTAATCTTATATTTAGGTATAAATTCGATTTTGTTGTATATAGGCATTTAGCAATCGATATCGAAATGCTGCATATAACTGGTTTAACATATTTAGGTTAATTAACCCCCTCTATCTTACTGATTATTCTTTAACGAACGGAAGTTGGCTTATAGCCATGGCCGCATAACGGCAGTGCATTTGGAAAAATTCCGTAATCTTATATTTAGGTAAAGAGTCGATTTTCTTGTATATACACATTTAGCTATCGATATCGAAATGCTTCAAATCATTAGTTTGACATATTAAGTTAATAAACATTTTTAAGCATACTGAAGTCTACATAAAGCCTTAACGGTATAACGGCAGTGCATTTAGAAGAATTCCGTAATGTTATAATTTTATATTTAGGTATAAAGTCGATTTTCTTGTATATATACATTTCGCAATCGATATGGAAATGCTTCAGATAACTGGTTTAACATATTTAAGTTAATAAACCTCCTTTAGCGAACTGAAGTTGACACAAAGCCATAACGGCACTGCATTTGGAAGAATTCCGTAGTCTTAAATTTAGGCATAAATTCGATTTTCTTGTATATACACATTTTACAATCGATATCGTAATGCTTCAAATAACCCGTTTAGCATATTTAAGTTAATTAACCTTCTTTATCTAACTGAAGTTAACATAAAGCCATAACGGCATAACGGCAGTGCATTTAGAAGAATTCCGTTATCGTGTATTTATGTATAAAGTCGATTGTCTTAAATATTCACATTTAGCAATAGATAACGAAATGCTGCAAATCATTAGTTTAGCATATTTAAGTTAATTAACCTTCTTTATCTTACTGAAGTATACATAAAGCCAAAACGGTATAACACCAGTGCATTTGGAAGAATTCCGTAAACTTATATTTAGGTAAAAAGTCGATTTTCTTCTATACACATTTAGCTATCGATATCGAAATGCTTCAAATCATTAGTTTAACATATTTAAGTTCGTTAACCTTCTTTAACGTAATGAAGGTGATATAAAGCCATGGCGGCATAACGACAGTGCATTTAGAAGAATTCCGTAATCTTATATTTAGGTAAAAAGTCGATTTTCTTGTATATACACATTTAGCTATCGATATCGAAATGCTTCAAATCATTCGTCTAACATATTTAAGTTCGTTAACCTTCTTTAACGAACGGAAGTTGGCTTTAAGCCATGGCGGCATAACGGCAGTGCATTTAGAAGAATTCCGTAATCTTATATTTATGTATAAAGTCGATTTTCTTGTATATACACATTTAGCTATCGATAACGAAATGCTTCAAATCATTCGTTTAGCATATTTAAGTTAATTAACCTTCTTTAACGTATTGAAGTTGATATAAAGCCATGGCGGCATAACGGCAGTGCATTTGGAAGAATTCCGTAATATTATATTTAGGTATAAAGTCGATTTTGTTGTATATACACATTTAGCAAGCGATATCGAATTCTTCAACTCATTAGTTTAACATATTTAAGTTAATAAAGCTTCTTTAACGAACTGAAGTTGGCATAAAGCCATGGCGGCATAACGGCAGTGCGTTTGGAAGAATTCCGTAATATTATATTTAGGTATAAAGTCGATTTTGTTGTATATACACATTTAGCAAGCGATATCGAATTCTTCAACTCATTAGTTTAACATATTTAAGTTAATAAAGCTTCTTTAACGTATTGAAGTTTATATAAAGCCATGGCGGCATAACGGCAGTGCATGTAGAAGAATTCCGTTATCTTATATTTAGGTATAAAGTCGATTTTCGGGTATATACACATTTAGCAAGCGATATCGAAATGCTTCAAATCATTAGTTTAACATATTTAATTTCGTTAACCTTCTTTAACGTAATGAAGGTGATATAAAGCCATGGCAGCATAACAACAGTGCATTTAGAAGAATTCCGTAATCTTATATTTAGGTATATAGTCGATTTTCTTGTATTTACACATATAGCAATCGATATCGAAAATCTTCAAATAATTAGTTTAACATATTTAAGTTAATTAACCTTCTTTAACGTAATGAAGGTAATATAAAGCCATGGCGGCATAACGGCAGTGCATTGGGAAGAATTCCCTAATCTTATATTTAGGTATAAAGTCGATTTTCTTGTATATACACATTTAGCAATCGATATCGAGATGCTTCGACTCATTAGCTTAACATATTTAAGTTAGTAAATCTTCTTTAACGATCTGAATTTGGCATATAGCCACGGCGGTATTACGGCAGTGCATTTGGAAGAATTCCGTAATCTTCTATTTAGGTATAAAATCGATTTTCTTGTATTTACATATTAAGCAATCGATATCGAATTCTTCAACTCATTAGTTTAACATATTTAAGTTAATAAACCTTCTTTAACGAACTGAAGTTGATATAAAGCCATGGCGGCATAACGGCAGTGCATTTGGAAGAATTCCGTAATATTATATTTAGGTATAAAGTCGATTTTGTTGTATATACACATTTAGCAAGCGATATCGAATTCTTCAACTCATTAGTTTAACATATTTAAGTTAATAAAGCTTCTTTAACGTATTGAAGTTGATATAAAGCCATGGCATCATAACGGCAGTGCATGTAGAAGAATTCCGTTATCTTATATTTAGGTATAAAGTCGATTTTCTTGTATATACACATTTAGCAAGCGATATCGAAATGCTTCAAATAATTAGTTTAACATATTTAAGTTAATTAACCTTCTTTAACGTATTGAAGTTGATATAAAGCCATGGCGGCATAACGGCAGTGCATTTAGGAGAATTCCGTAATCTTATGATTAGGTATAAAGTCGATTTTGTTGTATATACACATTTAGCAGTAGATATCGAGATGCTTCAACTCATTAGTTTAACATATTTAAGTTAATAAACCTTCTTTAACTTAATGAAGTTGATATAAAGCCATGGCGGCATAACGGCAGTGCATTTAGAAGAATTCCGTTATCTTATATTTAGGTATAAAGTCGATTTTGTTGTATATACACATTTAGCAAGCGATATCGAATTCTTCAACTCATTAGTTTAACATATTCAAGTTAATAAAGCTTCTTTAACGAACTGAAGTTGGCATAAAGCCATGGCGGCATAACGGCAGTGCATGTAGAAGAATTCCGTTATCTTATATTTAGGTATAAAGTCGATTTTCTTGTATATACACATTTGGCAAGCGATATCGAAATGCTTCAAATCATTAGTTTAACATATTTAAGTTAATTAACCTTCTTTAACATATTGAAGTTGATATAAAGCCATGGCGGCATAACGGCAGTGCATTTGGAAGAATTCCGTTATCTTATATTTAGGTATAAAGTCGATTTTGTTGTATATACACATTTAGCAAGCGATATCGAAATGCTTCAACTCATTAGTTTAAAATATTTAAGTTAATAAACCTTCTTTAACGAACTGAAGTTGGCATAAAGCCATGGCGGCATAACGGCAGTGCATGTGGAAGAATTCCGTTATCTTATATTTAGGTATAAAGTCGATTTTCTTGTATATACACATTTAGCAGGCGATATCGAAATGCTTCAAATCATTAGTTTATCATATTTAAGTTAATTAACCTTCTTTAACGTATTGAAGTTGATATAAAGCCATGGCGGCATAACGGCAGTGCATTTAGAAGAATTCCGTAATGTTATATTTAGGTATAAAGTCGATTTTCTTGTATATACACATTTGCCAAGCGATATCGAAATGCTTCAAATCATTAGTTTAACATTTTTAAGTTAATTAACCTTCTTTAACATATTGAAGTTGATATAAAGCCATGGCGGCATAACGACAGTGCATTTAGAAAAATTCTGTAATCTTATATTTAGGTATAAATTCGATTTTGTTGTATGTAGGCGTTTAGCAATCGATATCGAAATGCTTCATATAACTGGTTTAGCATATTTAGGTTAATTAACCCCCTCTATCTTACTGAAGTTTACATAAAGCCATAACGGCATAACGGCATTATATTTGGGTGAATTCCGTAATCTATTACTTAGGTATAAAATCGATTTTCTTGTACATACAAATTTAGAAATCGATATCGAAATGCTTCAAATCAGTAGTTTAGCATATTTTAGAAAATAAACCTTCTGTAGCGTACTGAAATTTATATAAAGCCATACCGGCATAACGGGAGTGTATTTCGATGAATTCCGTAATCTTGTATTTAGATATAAAGTCGACTTTCTTGTATATATTCATTTAGCAATCGATATCGAAATGCTTCAAATCATTAGTTTAATATATTTAAGTTAATAAAGCTTCTTAAACGTAATGAAGGGGATATAAAGCCAAGCTTCAAATAACTGGTTTAACATATTTAAGTTAATAATCCTTCTGTAACGAACTGAAGTTAACATAAAGCCATAACGGCAGTGCATTTAGAAGAATTCCGTTATCTTATATTTAGGTATAAAGTCGATTTTGTTGTACATACACATTTAGCAATCGATATCGAAATGCTTCAAATCATTAGTTTAACATATTTAAGATAATTAACCTTCTTTACCGTAATGAAGGTTATATAAAGCCATGGCGGCATAACGACAGTGCATGTAGAAGAATTCCGTAATCTTATATTTAGGTATATAGTCGATTTTCTTGTATTTACACATTTAGCAATCGATATCGAAAATCTTCAAATCATTAGTTTAACATATTTAAGTTAATTAACCTTCTTTAACGTAATGAAGGTGATATAAAGCCATTGGGGCCCTAACGACAGTGCATTTAAAAAAATTTCCGTAATCTTATATTTAGGTATAAATTCGATTTTGTTGTATATAGGCATTTAGCAATCGATATCGAAATGCTGCATATAACTGGTTTAACATATTTAGGTTAATTAACCCCCTCTATCTTACTGATTATTCTTTAACGAACGGAAGTTGGCTTATAGCCATGGCCGCATAACGGCAGTGCATTTAGAAGAATTCCGTTATCTTATTTTTAGGCATAAAGTCGATTTTGTTGTACATACACATTTAGCAATCGATATCGAAATGCTTTAAATCATTAGTTTAACATATTTTAGTTAATTAACCTTCTTTATCTTACTGAAGTTTACATAAACCCAAAAACGGTATAACGGCAGTGCATTTGGAAAAATTCCGTAATCTTATATTTAGGTAAAGAGTCGATTTTCTTGTATATACACATTTAGCTATCGATATCGAAATGCTTCAAATCATTAGTTTGACATATTAAGTTAATAAACATTTTTAAGCATACTGAAGTCTACATAAAGTCTTAACGGTATAACGGCAGTGCATTTAGAAGAATTCCGTAATGTTATAATTTTATATTTAGGTATAAAGTCGATTTTCTTGTATATATACATTTCGCAATCGATATGGAAATGCTTCAGATAACTGGTTTAACATATTTAAGTTAATAAACCTCCTTTAGCGAACTGAAGTTGACACAAAGCCATAACGGCACTGCATTTGGAAAAATTTCCGTAGTCTTAAATTTAGGCATAAATTCGATTTTCTTGTATATACACATTTTACAATCGATATCGTAATGCTTCAAATAACCCTTTTAGCATATTTAAGTTAATTAACCTTCTTTATCTAACTGAAGTTAACATAAAGCCATAACGGCATTACGGCAGTGCATTTAGAAGAATTCCGTTATCGTGTATTTATGTATAAAGTCGATTGTCTTAAATATTCACATTTAGCAATAGATAACGAAATGCTGCAAATCATTAGTTTAGCATATTTAAGTTAATTAACCTTCTTTATCTTACTGAAGTATACATAAAGCCAAAACGGTATAACACCAGTGCATTTGGAAGAATTCCGTAAACTTATATTTAGGTAAAAAGTCGATTTTCTTCTATACACATTTAGCTATCGATATCGAAATGCTTCAAATCATTAGTTTAACATATTTAAGTTCGTTAACCTTCTTTAACGTAATGAAGGTGATATAAAGCCATGGCGGCATAACGACAGTGCATTTAGAAGAATTCCGTAATCTTATATTTAGGTAAAAAGTCGATTTTCTTGTATATACACATTTAGCTATCGATATCAAAATGCTTCAAATCATTCGTCTAACATATTTAAGTTCGTTAACCTTCTTTAACGAACGGAAGTTGGCTTTAAGCCATGGCGGCATAACGGCAGTGCATTTAGAAGAATTCCGTAATCTTATATTTATGTATAAAGTCGATTTTCTTGTATATACACATTTAGCTATCGATATCGAAATGCTTCAAATCATTCGTTTAGCATATTTAAGTTCGTTAACCTTCTCTAACGAACGGAAGTTGGCTTATAGCCATGGGGGCATAACGACAGTGCATTTAGAAGATTTTCGTAATCTTATATTTAGGCATAAATTCGATTTTCTTAAATATTCACATTTAGCGATCGATAACGAAATGCTTCAAATCATTAGTTTAACATATTTAATTTAATTAACCTTCTTTAACGAACTGAAGTTAACATAAAGCCATAAGGGCCCTAACGGCAGTGCATGCAGAAAAATTTCCCGTAATCTTATATTTAGGTAAAAATCGATTTTCTTGTATAAATACATTTAGCTATCGATATCGAAATGCTTCAAATCATTCGTTTAACATTTTTAAGTTCGTTAACCTTCTTTAACGTAATGAAGGTGATATAAAGCCATGGGGGCATAACGACAGTGCATTTAGAAGAATTCCGTAATCTTATATTTATGTATAAAGTCGATTTTTTTGTATATACACATTCAGCAATCGATATCGAAATGCTTCAAATCATTAGTTTAACATGTTTAAGTTAATAAACCTTCTTTAACGAACGGAAGTTGACTTATAGCCATGGCGGCATAACGGCAGTGCATTTAGAAGAATTCCGTAATCTTATATTTAGGCATAAAGTCGATTTTCTTGTATATACACTTTTAGCTATCGATATCGAAATGCTTCAAATCATTAGTTTGACATATTAAGTTAATAAACATTTTTAAGCATACTGAAGTCTACATAAAGACTTAACGGTATAACGGCAGTGCATTTAGAAGAACTCCGTAATGTTAAAATTTTATTTTTAGGTATAAAGTCGATTTTCTTGTATATATACATTTCGCAATCGATATGGAAATGCTTCAGATAACGGGTTTTAACATATTTAAGTTAATAAACCTCCCTTAGCGAACTGAAGTTGACATAAAGCCATAACGGCACTGCATTTGGAAGAATTCCGTAGTCTTAAATTTAGGCATAAATTCGATTTTCTTGTATATACACATTTTGCAATCGATATCGAAATGCTTCAAAAAACCCCGTTTAGCATATTTAAGTTAATTAACCTTCTTTATCTTACTGAAGTTTACATACAGCCATCACGGCATAACGGCAGTATA
>JAPZAG010001093.1:0-40804 GCA_027475135.1 Bactrocera correcta | reverse complement strand
CTGAAAAATCCCCGAGAAACTTCAAAAAAGGTATGGAGAGTTTTTTTCGCGGTTCTCCAACTACTGCCAATGCCCTCCGATTCCGATTTCGAGCCGTCGGTGTACCCCTTGATTGTACTATCCCTAAGCAGTAGCTCGAGAGTTCAAGTTCAACTTTCGTTTAATCGAGTTTATCGAACTTAACAATTTACGTACATAGTAAGGCCTTCGTACTTACGGAACATAGACACATCCCGACGTCGTCTGCTTGAATCAAAGTCGTCTCCTATAAGCATCAAGAGGTAATTTCTTGATTACGATGACGAATTGACCAATATGCAGTCCAGCTTATGGAAGCACCCAACTTCAGCCACGCAATGACCGTCATTAAAAGTGGAGCCCTTAACCCCTCCTTCTCAGTGAATGGCGTACTTGAAGTTAAACCCAACTTATAGCATACAAAGAGCTCGATTTGTCCCGAGAATCTAAAGTGATCCTTGCGCAGCTTCGTTTTTGTAAAAGGGGCGGTCTGCCTCTTCATCTCCTCTTCTTTGGAGCACCTCCTCCGATTCAAGACCGTTGCGACTTCCGGGAATCCAAGCAACTTATGTAGTTTGCTTGGGGAGTTTCCGTGGTGTTCGCTACATTTCCAGCGGCCGCAATGGATATCCCCTGCTGAGCGCCGCTACATGAGAGCATGTCGTCGTCGCCTCTCAGGCATGCTTTTCAAACAGCGCACGCTTCACTGGCGATAGAGCATCCAGAAAGCTAAATTTAAGTTGAGCTGCTGAACACCCCTCACATTCACCGGTGCTGTTGTCATTGCCGTTCTTTGGCCGTCTGCAGTGGTCGTTGCCTCATCGTAGCTGTTTTTGAAGTTGTGTTTGTTGTTTTGTTGTCTTTCATCTTGTTCTTACGAGCGTCAGCTCAATGCGGTGAACGGTTTCTACTATACTATACGGAGTCTACTAAAGTGGAACACAAAGGTCCGCCGCGCCAGAGCTCTATGACGCGGTAAGGCTACCGTTACTTGCCATTTCGGCCCGTGGTTGGAAATGCTCTGTTATAATCCAGCCAAATTATCCTTCTGGCTGCAAATCTTTCAATGCGCATGCGAGGCGCATAACACTCTGGGTGAGGAGGATGCAACTCTTGGTTGAAGCACGCATGCGGCATCTAACAACCAGCTGAGCAGTGCAAAGCAGCACCGCTTACAACGGTTGAGACGTGCCGAGTATGCCTTGCGTCTTAAGCCCCTGCACCACGACAAGGTGCCTGCCATTAGCAGAGTCGAATTATTATTGTAAAAGCGGGTATATTCAATTCCTCTTTGGGGTATTTGGTTCCTATTAAACTAAGTTAAGTTAGTTAATTTTATGGTTCTAGAATTCTAAGTTAAGAATTTTACCGGATCCTAACAACCCACATACTTTTTAAGTCCCGGTTTTAGTGATTAAAAACTTTTTAACTTTAAATTCTGCCTGGAATTTTGATTACCTTTCAGTCATCGCTCAATAAAATTTTACTTCAGTGCGCCTTACTTGCTTGTTTGCTAATTTTGACTGTTTATATTGATGTTGAAATGAGCGGGTTTTTTCGGTGTTAGCATACAAGCGACCAGCCGGACCACGATAGTCGGATCTACGTAACCGGAACGGACTGATTTTTTATCTGGCCAATGCCTGTCAACTCGGCAAAATTTTGCCCCTAAAACAACAGCAGACCAGTCGTCGGCGCAGAGTTCTAGGTGCAAGTTCTTTTGTTGCTTTTAGTTGATAAGGTTGTCTCTCTGCTGAATGGTTTTCTGAATCCTTCCCTCGATTACGTTGACTCATGACTTTATAGTTTTTCCTGGGGTCAATTTACATCAAGCAATACATTGGAATCGTATTTTCTTTTACAGGAACATATTCTTGAAATTACTCCTCACCTTCGTAGAACAGGAATTCACTGAAATTCTTTACGTATGCGCTAATGTCTTCGTCAAAACGATTGATTTGGGCAGTATAGTATTTACAAAGGTCCTAAGTAATGTTTTCTTTTGGCAAATTGATCAATGGTTTTTGCTTTAGGAAGGATTGGCTCTTGGGTTTTATGTCAAACTGCATTGTGACAAAAAATTACACCAAAATTTTAATTTAAATTCCCCGGGCAAATGATATTTAAAATTGTATTTTGCTAATATAAGAGGACCATCCATAATTACTATGCCAAATAAGAGTGCGATCTACATATCAAAGAGTTTGTTTACAGCAGCTGCTTAAGTCCGATTTTTACAGTGGACAAAAATATCGAACAAAGAATTTGTCTCAAATTTTCAAATTCTAACTAAATTTCGTGTGTGGAGTCGGTGCGAATATTGGAAAAGGTTTACGGCGATTCAGTTTTATCAAAAACACAAGCCTGCAAGTGGTTCAAAGACTGTCGAGAGATTTTTGAGGACGTGCCTCGTTCTGGACGACCTACGACGACCTCTTCAACTGTTGATAACATTAAAATAACATTAAATAAAGTGAAGGATGCTTGAAAATCGTCAAGTGTTAGAGAGAAGGCAAGAGTGCTACATCTCTCGCAAGACCGTTCGAATGATTTTGGTGAATATTTTGGGTATCGAACGCGTTCTTGCTCGACTCGTCCCTATAAAGCGGATTTTTATTTTCAAAAAGAATGGACATGCTGCCGTTGAAACATGGGTTTATGAGTTTGACATGCAAACAAGTCAACAATCGGAATAGAGAGAAAAAACTTATCGAAACCAAAATAACTACGCCAAAGCAGCTGAAAAATCAATGTGTTGCTCATTGGTTTTTTCGATGTTCTTAGTTTAATGCATCATGAATTGGTTTCGGAGGAACAGACGGTCAATAAGGAGCTCTATTTGGGCGTATTGAAGCGTTTGCTGAAATTGTATAAAACAATTTATGGATTTTGCACATTGAATGCACTATCGCATCGAGCCACGTTTGTGACCGAATATAAAGCCAAACCCGTAATAAATCTTCGATCAACCACCGTATCCACCAGACCTTTTCTTGTTCCCCAAACTGAAATTGCCGCTCCTTGGAACCCGTTTTCAGTCGATCGAAGTGATAAAACCAAATTCGCTGAAGGAACTGAAGGACATCCCAAAAAGTGCTTATGAAAAGTGTTTCGAGGGCTGGAAAAATGGAAAAATCGTTTGCATAAGTGTATTACATCTCCTCGGGATTACTTTGAAGGCGGCAAAATAAATATGGATGCACAATTTTATATCTTTCGTTTTATTTACAATTTCCGGGTACTTTTTTTGTCACAATTTATAAAGATGATTCGTTCCTAGTTATAACACTTTTGAGCTAATTGGACTTCAATGTCTCCTGAGCATATACAGAGTATGTCCGGAAGGTAATAAGACTGAGTCGATTTAAAAAAAAAATTATTGAACCAATCGTTACAATTCTTGAAAAACTTTCAAAATAGGCTCCTTCTGCGTCGATCCACACTGCCATTGAAGGTGTCACGGCAGGCATTCTCTGAAATAGCCTTGAGAGCAGAGGTGCAAGCGCCTCTGTTTTTTTTTTTTTTTGTTTTTTTTTTTTTAAATAATGATAATATTAATAATAATGTTGTCTCAAAATTAAAAAAAAAAAAAATCCGAGGGTCACATTTGGACTGTAGGGCGGCTGCGGAAGAGATGAGATGCCGGTTAGGTAGCTAGCTGTTCACAAGAAAGGCGGTGTGAGCCGGGGCCTTAAGATGGTGCAACTTCCAAACGGCTCCGTTGTCTTGTCGGACCCGATTGACGCTTCGTTTGAGTCTCTTGAGGACAAACTCATGGTGAACGATGCCTTTGATGTAAAAAAAAAAAGACAATGAGCATCGTTTCACTTTGGATGTGCTCATTCTTCCCTTTTTTAGGCGAGGAGACGCCGGCGCGTGCCAAAAAGGCCTGGTGCCACCGGTACCCAACACTTCCTGCTAAAGCAGGCTTAAGCATATCGAACTTCTCTGTCGCAGATTTACACAGAATTTCATCGCGTACCTCTACTCTGACGAACACTATATTTTCGCCGATCCAATCCAAAACTCGTTTAATATACGTTTGAGGCCTAAAATAGTCAGCAAAAAGACAAAGGTGGTAAAAACTAAAATCTTTTCTTAAATAGAAATGGACGAATCGGTCATCTTGCTTTTTGAGGTTTAAATGTGAATAAAAACATATTTCGGAATGTATACACTGCAGTCGGGGTTCGCATTAGATTAAAAAATATAATAGTTATAGCGTTGCGTGGGCGTAGCTGTCAAGCCAGCTGCCGAAGTAAACACTACTCTTACAATGTGTTCAGTATATTTTGGTAAATTTCCAAGCAAAGTTTAAATTACCGGAACACCGTTTAAAAATCTGGAACACGAGTTCTGCGGAGCAAACTTTTATGTATATTTTTAGCGTAAAACTTCATCTAAAATAAGCTAAGCTCAAGATACTCTCCAGGCTCTTGCTTCCTATGTCTTCCTTCTTTCCTTCCTTCCTTCCTTCCTTCTTTCCTTCCTTCCTTCCTTTTTTCCTTCCTTCCTTCTTTCCTTCCTTCTTTCCTTCTTTCCTTCCTTCCTTCTTTCCTTCCTTCCTTCCTGTATGTTCCTGTCATGCGCAAATCTATCAAGAAATTAGTCTGTTTAGACATAGTTAGACTCTATTTGTTGTTTGTACTTTTTCATTTTGAAATAATTCAACGAAAAAGAAAATCATTATTCACCCATCCATTTCTTGCATATTTTCATTTTGTGCTTTTTTTTTATTTATTTCTCTAGTTTTGTTTTCATTTTTCTGTCATGCTGTCACGCTGTCACCTTGTGTCAGTGCCGATAACGATTTCTTCTTGGTCTCCAACCACTTTCTTTCTTTCTACTTCCGTTTTGCTGTCATCTGCTATTTTTTTCCGTTCACGAAACAGTTTGAATGCCAATGCGTTGAAGAAGATAAACCATTTTATTTTCTCAAATGTTTTTCACCTTTTCTTTGTATATTTTTTGCTGCTATTTCTAATTTCTACTTTGTTTCTTCACAGCTTCCCGAAGAAAAATCACCGCAACATCCTGTAGAGTTGTCCACTGAGCTAATGCTCGCCTGCACAGTGGCCATGTCGCCGTCCTACACGAAGAAGCACACCCACCCCAAAGTGCTGGAACGCTTACCGGATCTGATAAGGTAAGTCAAACAAACATAGTGCGCCTTTTAAACCAGTGTGTCCATGAAATTATGAGTAAATACCAACCGCCCGTCCGCCCGACTTCTGTAGACACGTCTGTAATGATTTGAGAACATATGAGCGCTAACGGCTGCACGTCTGCGCTGCGCAGGGGAAATGCCACATTTCGAACTTCGAAAAGTCGTAATTGCTGCAAAGCGCGCGCGAAAGAGACAAGCATAGTGCGCTACTGAGCGTTGCGCAGCGCGCGTGCGCGTGCATAAGCCTACAATCGTGTAGCGCAGTCCAAAGAGCGAGTTCGAAAAAGGGCGTGCTCTAACGCCACCATTTAATAAGCTCTCTTAGTGGTTGTTTGTGTTGTTGTTCTCGTCCGTCACCTGCAAACGCATGCGACGCGCAGCGCAATATTCCGTATAATAAACGTGTGTGTGCGCAACGCTTGGTAGGGATAAGCGTTTTGCTTTATTTATTGTTGTTATTGCTGTTTTTGTCATTGTTGCGGCTGCTTCAAGCTCTGGCGCGGTCGTGTAAATAAAAACGCAGCGCATACATACATACGTGGATGCTCTGTAGCGCTCGCAGCATTGAGCGCGGCCACTTTTGGCTGATGTTGTTGAGCGCGGTGCGGCGCGTCGCGGCTTTCCGTTGGCGTAGGCGGCCACCACAATCCTTATAGTCGTTGCGCGCATAACGGCACCTCACCGCAGCATTAATGTTGCGCGGTGCTTATTTCGCTCGCTACTAAACCGCCACGCGTTGCTGCCACCTGCCTGTCGTGCGATTGCCAAGCGCAATTTTACTGCTAAGTTGCACGCCTTCGTGCAATTTTTTCTGCCGCGTTTAATTTTTTTCTCCATTTTTATTTGCCAGTTTGCTCTTGTTGCTGCTGGCGTTGTTGTTTGCATGTTTTCATGCAAATTTCAGCACTTTTGCATTGTACCGACTGACTTAAATCCGCCCAGGCTTCCATTGCCGCAGCGCGCGCCGCTACCTGTATACCTGGTGGCTGACGCGCATTTGTTCGGTTGTTTGGTTCGGCCGTGTGTGGGCGCTTGGGGGTTTGTCCAATCGCCCCATTTGTACTCCCATTGTCTGCCGCGCTGTTGTTGCCATTTTACTTGTTTGTGTTACGCCATTCTGCGTTTTATTGCCGTTTGTTGTTGTTGGCGCTGTCGTTGCTGTGTTTACTGTTTTCAACGCTGTTGTTGGCTGTTACGCCCTCACATGCTTGTGCGTTGTAATTTTTGTAGATTTATCGATAAATTTAGGTTGCTGGCGAGGTCTTTAAGGTTTGGTTGCTTTAATGAGGCAGAATTGCTCCGAAATTGCTTTGATTGCAGGAGTTCCTCAATTTAAAATATGAGCGAGTTGAATAACAAAATTTTTCATTTAGTTTTAAACTTTTAAACTTTATTTATTTGTCTAAAATAATATCTCCCAAATATTTTTATATTAAAATCATTAAAAAATAGCATATTTTCAAGTCAACACCATTTTTGGTCGATGTTATGAGGTATTTTTCAATTAGAGTTTGCCAGATGTGGAAATATGCCCTAACGCTGACAAATTGAAGTAAAAAAATGTGACAACAATAATTTTTTTTAATTATGACAAAAATAAAAATTTGTTCCCACGATATTCGGGTAACCGGAACGGATCCCGAATTTTTATCCGGCCAGGGACGGACAACTCTGCAGAATTCTGCCGATACAACAACAATACTAAACAGTGGCGGATTACGGGTGGGTTTTTGGGGCTCAAATAAAATTATATGATTTCTCGGTTTTACCCGAGTTGTCTCCCCTACCAGTGGGTATAATCCAGATTTAGAAGATTTTTGGTAAAAGTTTTGAGGTTTAGGTATTCTAATTTCATTTCCCTGTTTTTGTTGTTATTGTAGCGGCAGAATACTCATTTCCCTAGCTTGGAACAGTTATTGGATGGAATTTAGATTCCTCCATTTTGCCAGCTACACCATTAAATCCACTAAGTTCTAGCGAAATCTTAATTCGAAGTACTGACTGTTGGCTGTCTCCTATTATACCACCCTGAATGGCATGTTGATTGTTCTCAGCATATGATAGAATAGTTTCCCCAAGTAGATCCATGTAAAGACATTGCTTCATGACGGCTAGAATGTGTTTATTGGAATCACACCGTTTCAAAATAACTGTAACTGCGATGACACCACCACAGAGTTTTACGGTATTGAAGTATTAATTCGATTCGTATTCTGAAGGGTGATCCATTTCGAGGTTCACTACTTTTTTTTAATAAAAAACATAGAAACTTCAAATTTAATAGACAATATTTATTTTCATTCGAAAGAATATTCTTTGGCATTAATTTTTTGAAGATTGTCTCTTTGAAATGTTGGTCGCGGTTACATCTCAAATTGCGCAGCCGTTGAGATAAATTTTCAATAATTCGTTCGAGCATTTCGAATCGTAACTGGCGAATGACACGCGTGAGGTTTTGTTCCAAGGCCTGGATCGTAGCGGGACTGTCCGCATAAACTTTAGACTTAACATATCCCTACATGAAAAAATCTAAAGATGTGATATCACACGATCTTGGTGACCAATCGACCGGCCCGAAACGTGATTCAATAAATCCATTGATTGATGGGGTGGTAATCGGCGCCGTCTTGTTGAAACCAAATGCCTTCGAGATCACGAGCTTCAATTTCAGACATCAAAAAGTCGGTTATAATGAGGCGATAATGGTCGCTTTTGACGGTTACGTTCTTACCGGCATCATTTGTGAAAAATTATGGACCGTTGATTTGACCGTCCAGAAACCACACCAAACCGTTTTTTTCCTGGATAAAATGGCAGCTCTTGAATCTCTTCAGGTTGCTCGTTGTACGGAATGCAGCCATCTTGCTTGTTTATATTCCAGTGAGCCAGAAATGGGTCTCATCGCTGAACAAAATTTGGCTCGAAAATGTCGGATCTTCTTGGATCTTATCAAGAGCCCAAGCTGAATTTTGTACGCTTTAAATTGAAGATCTCGACGTAAAGTCGTTACATATGGCAGTCCAAGTTGCTGCGAAAGGCGCCGAATCCACCATGATCTTTGTGTACACTCTCAGCTAAGGCTGCTACATTTTCTTCACTGCGTGCTGAATATGGTCTATTCAGTCAATCGGCTACAAAAGAGCAGCTTTTTAGGGAGAGAAGAATATGAGCAAAATTTCAGAGCGATATCTCTTAAACTGAAGGACTGGTTCGCGTATATACAGACATAAGTCAACTAGCTCGAAACACTGTTAATTTATATACAGTGTCTACCAATAAGGATGACGTGAATTTGACAGCTCGTGGTGACAATGTTTGTATGTGGATTTGCGTAAAATTTTGACAGTGTGTTTTGTAAGGGTTGCCTTTTCATTACGTTTCACTTTGCTATAATGATTGGATAATCCGAAAATTGGAAAAATCATCTTCTTAAATGAAGCCCATTTGTGGCTTCAGGGCTTCGTCAACAAACAAAATGATCGCTATTGTGGTTAGTCTAATCCTCGTGTGATTCAGGAAGCGCCATTGGAATAGATTATTTGGTACGGATTGTGGTATAACGGCATCATAGTGCATTATTTCTTTCAAAATAGGGCAGGAAATGCCTTACCATCAATAGTGAGCGTTATAGCACGATGTTGACCGACCTTTTTCCAACGGAATTTGATTAAATCGACGCGGACGATCTCTATTTCCAACAAGACAGTGGCGGCGGCCTCCTGTTTCAAGTCTAATAGACGTAATAGGGATATCACAGTAGTCTGCAGATGCAGGGGTAAAGGCCTTTGGATCCATGTTTTCAAGTAGGGATCACATCGTCTCACTAGCACCAAACAGTATATTTGAACTTATCAATACGCTGGGGCTAAGTGGGCCGTTGTGACTTAGGAGAGGGCGCAATATCCTCATATATTTATCTTATCTTTAACGCCTCTAGATTATTTTCTCTGGGTGTATGACAAATTAAGACCTAGGGGTTTGCGCTAATCAACCAGCAGTGCTCGAGTAGTTTGAAGACAATATTAAGCGCACTGTAGCCGAAATGCTATCCGGGTCATTGAAAATTGACGTAATTGGGTGGACATATCCAAACGGAGTCGCTGTGGTCATGGAATCGAATCATAATTATTTGCATACAAAAAGAAAAAAACATTTTGACCAAATTTGAGTGTTTCATGTATTTCAATTACATTTTAACATCACGTCATTCTTGTTAGTAGACCCTTTATATATGTATATATTAAAGGGTATCCGACATTTCGTTCTGGGTTTTACAAACTATAGCCAAAAGGTGGCTTGTGGTTTTTTATAGAATTTAAATTTGTTTGATAATAAAATACAATTATTTTGTTTTTTATTTAATTTAATTTTATTTAAATTCAATATCATTCCTATGAACACTTTTTACGCTCCCCTGTTTCTCCAAAACCATCTCTTTTTTCATATTTATTTTCGCGCTCATCTTCTCGCTTGAATTTTCAAATTTCCGTTCCGCTACAATTATTTTGCAGCTTATCCTTTTTTAGTCGCTCGCTTCTCTTTGGCAAATCTCTTCGTCACGCTTGAGTTGCCCACCACTGTGCTACTACTAACAAACGTTGTTTTTGCTGTTGTTGTTGTAGCCATTTTGCATACACCTTTAGCGTATTTGTTTGTTTATTCAAAACTGCAGCAGAAATTTAAAATCGTTGCCTCAAACTTTGTGCCACACACACACAGGGCACTCCCACCGCACACCGCCATTATGCTACAGCTACACACACTCACACATACATATATATAGACACTCCGGCGTTTCGTGCGTTTCGCTTCATGTGTTCGCCTTGTGCTCTTCCTGCTGTCATTCCGTTTCGTTAAATACGAAATTTATATTTCGCTTTGTCGACAGCTTTTTGTAGTTTTGCAATTTTATTGCATATTTGTTGTTATTGTTGCTGTTGTTATTTGCATTTCCAACTTGTATCCTCCGCTTTATCGTTGCAGACACTGTTTTGTGTGTGTGTGTGCGAGTGTTTGTGCTGGCGTTTTTGTTGTTGGCTTGTTGCGCTCCACTTCACTTTTGGGTACTCGGCTCCTACTTTTCTCTCTACTTCTTTTTTCGCTCTCCGCTTTTTCTGCCACGCTACCGTTATCTGAGCAGCTTGTCGTCCTTGCCCAGGTCCTGTGACTGCTTTCTTTTGATTGTGCAAAATTTAATTTAACTTGTTTTATTTTCCAATTTGTTGCGAAACTTTTTCATTTGAATGTGTTTGAGAACTTGAGGCAAAACAATTTTCGATTTTGCATATTTATTTTTTTTTTTTGTTTTTGCTTTTGTGTTGTGCTGCAATTGTTTTCATATTTTCTTAATAATATCAGAGTTCTGTTTCTGCTTATTAAAATTTTTAATTGTTTTGCTTAAGAATATGTATTGTTTCTTTGTTTTTGAGAAATGGAGTTGGTACCCAATATTAAAGCAAAAAAGTTAGAAGATTTTTTCTATAAACCGAAATCCTCTCGGATTCATCCCAGATAACTTAGAGTACTGCGGTGCCCACTTATAGTCAGTGACATATTGCAGTTGCTGGAGAAGAGTTCGGTTCCAAGCTCAAGTGGAAGGTTGTAGTCTTCTTTCGGTAGTTCTCAATGAACGCTTGTTTCAGATTGCCAGACCATTTTAGTGTCTTTTATGCAAAAGCGACAACTGTCAAGGTAGCAGCAGATGTATTTTAACGAAGTTTGTCTTCTTTTATGGAGTTATGCATCCACTTCGAGAGCAGAGCTGCTGGGCAGGCATTGATCTCGCTGACGGTGAAAAGATAGTCAAGAAGATGTTGACTTCAGGATCTAGGCGTTTTGTGGATATGCGAAATTTTGATCCGTATCTACTGGTCATCAAAACCGACAGGTGTTTAGGCGTGATATTGTTCAGCCTGTTTACTAATCTGCCTTGTTCTGGAGGCCCTAATAAATTTCGAGTCTAATAATATTTTTATAATCTGTTAGAAATTAGTAGATACGAAGAAAACTATTTAGTCCTTGACCTTAACTAATTTAGAGAATATATAGAGAAGATCGTTTATAAATCAGTTGATCTGCAGCTAAACACCAGACCCACCTTATCTGAGCTGTTACCAACAGGTTTACAGAAATCCCAACTTCGCTTGTATTAAAATCCAATGAAAACAAAATCCAATTCGACAAAAATTTCAATCTGCCAGTAAAGCCTCTTTGTAGATTTTTATCATTTTCTCGGCATTTAGGTTGCCAGTAAAGAGGTACAAAGTGCCGAATCCCTGCTATGAGAAGCAGCCCAGAAGATGCACCTTTATTTCATGTTTTACGGCCCGCTGAACAAGCCTGTTGATGGAAGTTGACCAGGCTCGTGTGAGGACAGAACGTGCCCATATAGAACATTCATCAGTAAAAATGAGATTTTCAAAATCTCTATCAATATTTTCATGCGCCCAAGTGACTCACTTTGTCACAAGTTTTTCAGTCAACAGAGGCTTCTTCATTGTGTTGCGCCATTTCAGATCATTAGTATGAAGAAAGGTTCGGATAGTTTCGTAGGATATATCTAAACCTTTTGCCATTAATTTTGCTTGTCCTTGCTGCAGTGTTAAAGCAGGATCCCGCGAAAACTGATTCACTATTCTTTTTTCATCTTTTCCTATCGAACCACGTTCTGGTAAATCATCGACATTTTTAGCCACTATATATCGCTGTATCCACTTCTGTACAAACGCCTTCGACTTTCTCATATATTTAGCAGTCGCTGATTCCGACATTTTGGGATCTTTCGGGTGGATGCAAAGGAACTCATGTCGTTTAACGTGATTCTTTTTCAAAGATCAACGACAACTGAACTTTTGTTGATAATGCATCAAAGGCAAAGCTTCCTTCTATCGGTTCGTTAGAGCGAAATCTTTCATTAAGGGGGTATTCTAGTCTCGAAGCATGAATTTCAGGTAATTTTTAAAGTGTCGTAAAAAAAAGGCAATTAATATTTTTACTATACATTTTTTTATTAGTTATTTGTTAATTTTAGAAGTGTAGAGAAAAAAAATTAAAAACTAAAAAAAGTAAAAAATTTCAAAAATTATGAGCTGACAAAGTGGGGGGTCTCAAAAAATTTCCACGTGACCATGCCCATGATTTCAACCCTCCTAGTTATCTGAAACCAAAAACAAAAAAAGATTATTAATCTAGAATAGTGTCGCAATGGTCGGAACTACGGAAAAGTGGGAATTTTTTTTGTCACAAAATGGCGACTGCCTGAAAAAAAAAAATATAAATTTTGGGATGGGGCTAGTTCCAATCATAGACAAGCCTATAAAGAAGACTCTATAAAAATTTCGAGTAAATCGGTCCAGTAGAAACTGAGAAATCGTGGGCATCGTTCCGAAAAAGTCAGTTTTGAGAAAAACGCGTTTATAGTTTCGCGTTCCGGCCGAACCAGTTTGGATGCCGGGTCAGAAAAATGCCTATATCTCCGAAAATAATTTGAATTTTGAAAAATCTTCTTGTACACATATTCTTGAATAGTTAAACTTTGAAAATAAGAAAAAAAACGTTTTTTGTTTTTTAATTTCTAGACTAGAATACCCCCTTAACTTTCGGTAAAATCAAATCAAGCGGTCAGAGTCGGATCTTCGAAAAAAAAATCAATTTCAAATAATACCCAATGAATTTTGCCACCTCTCTGCTTATTAATACGAATAAACCTGCCACTTGAAAAACAATTTTGACATTTCTGTCAAACTTTCAAACATTTCAAAATTGTCCTTGAAAGAAGAGCAAAATATTTTCTTTTATTTAATATGCAAATGTGTAATTTTATTTGTTGCCAAGTAAATAAGCAACTAATTTCAACTTTTGGAAAACTAAAATTTCTTAAAATTTCCGACGAAGTTCAACTCACAAAGGTGTTTACACACAAACACAGATTTATAATGGCACTAGCCGCCAGCGAACGCACTTTGCTCCAATTCTATTGTACTGTAGGTATATACATATGTACATACATATCTATAACTGTGTGTGTGTGTTTCTTATAATTCAATATTGGCCACGAGTTGGTTGGGCATCAAGTTGCCGTGCACCACGCCCCCTTCCCTCCACGATTTCACCTTTTCGCACGTACACAAACTCATTTGCATGGCTGCTGCCTGCCATTGTGCTGGCATTTTACAGCTGAAGCTATTGCGTATTTACTTATTTATAGTTGTATTGTCACAGGCGTTACAACAATGCGACTTCGTACATATGTATGGCTGTGTGTTTGTGCGTCTATATAATTTTAGTGTGTATTGACTCTTTGACCCAGCCAAGTGACGGCTCTGTTCACCGAGTTTATTTTTTGAATAACGATATTCACATACACACACACACACGCAAATAAAATTGCGCTAAATAAAAGTCACTGCCGGTTGCCTCTGTTGTTGTTTTTGTTGTATTAATTGAATTTCAGTGGCGCTTCAACTGCATTCACACACATATAAATACATACATCCAACGAGTGGTCCACTGCCCACCAATCACGTTGCCTAACGTTGACTGACGGCTTTGGGCTTTGGCTTTTTGCCACTACCGCCAACAACAACAATAAGAACAACAATAGCGACAACCAGCATGCTTGCATTGGTACACATACAGTGAATTGTAAGGTTTTTTATACCCTGCACAGTGTATATTAAATTTAAGTTGATACAATCTGAGCGATCAGAATGAAGTCCTTGTAAGGAAAACTATATTATTTGATGAGATATAGACAAGAAATTTGGTATAAATTATTATCAAAAGCAACGATACAATCTCCGAAAAAGTTGATCATATCGGACTGCTATAGCATATAGCTGCCATACAAACTGATCGATCAAAATCAAGTCCTTGTATGGAAAGCTTTTTTATTTGACGAGATATCGTTACGAAATTTTGCATGGATTATTGTCTAATGTATTGGTACTTTCCCCGAAAAAAAGTTTCTTATCGGCCCACTATAGCATATAGCTGCCATACAAACTGAACGTTCGGAATTAAGTCCTTGTATAGAAAACTTTTTTATTTGACGAGATATCGTTACGAAATTTTGCATGGATTATTGATTAATGCAGTGATACTATCCCTGAAAAAAACATTCAAATTGGACCACTATAGCATATGGCTGCCATACAAACTGAACGTTCGGAATCAAGTCCTTGTATGGAAAGCTTTTTTAATTGACGAGATATCGTTACGAAATTTTGCATGGATTATTGTCTAATGTAATGATACTATCCCCGAAAAAAAATTTCATATCGGCCTACTATAGCATGTAGCTGCCATACAAACTGATCGATCAAAATCATGTCCTTGTATGGAAAGCTTTTTTAATTGACGAGATATCGTTCCGAAATTTTGCATGGATTATTGTCTAATGCAGTGATACTATCCCTGAGAAAAATTTTCATATCGGCCCACTATAGCATATTGCTGCCATACAAACTGGTCGATCAAAATCAAGTCCTTGTAAGGAAAAATTTTTCATTTGATGAGATATCGTCAGGAAATTTAGCATGGCTTGTTGTCTAATGCAATGATACTATCCCTGAAAAAAAACATTCAAATTGGACCACTATAGCATATGGCTGCCATACAAACTGATCGTTCAAAATCAAGTCCTTGTAAGGAAAACTTTTTCATTTGATGAGATATCGTCAGGAAATTTAGCATTGCTTGTTGTCTAATGCAATGATACTATCCCTGAAAAAAACATTCAAATTGGACCACTATAGCATATGGCTGCCATACAAACTGAACGTTCGGAATCAAGTCCTTGTATAGAAAGCTTTTTTATTTGACGAGATATCGTTACGAAATTTTGCATAGATTATTGTCTAATGTAATGATACTATCCCCGAAAAAAAATTTCATATCGGCCCACTATAGCATATAGCTGCCATACAAACTGATCGGTCAAAATCAAGTCCTTGTAAGGAAAGCTTTTTTAATTGACGAGATATCGTTACGAAATTTTGCATGGATTATTGTCTAATGTAATGATACTATCCCCGAAAAAAAATTTCATATGGGCCCACTATAGCATATAGCTGCCATACAAACTGATCGATCAAAATCAAGTCCTTGCAAGGAAAACTTTTTCTTTTGAAGAGATATCTTCACCAAATTTGGTATGAATTTTTATCCAAGGCAACGTTAACATTTCCGAAGAAATGGTTCAGATCGGACCACTATAGCATATAGCTGTCATACAAACTGAACGTTCGGAATCAATTTCTTGTATGGAAAACTTTTTTTTTTGTAGAGGGTATAGCTTAGTTGCAACCGTAGTTAACCTTTTTTCTTGTTTTTTTTTTCTTATTGTTGTTTGTACTTGCTGTTGTGTGCCTGGCTGTCTGTCTGTGTGTAGCTCTGTCGGTGTGTCTGTGTGTGTTGGTACTTTGGCTACGTAATTAAATTTTTGTTTACTTTTAATTGGACAAAGTTTCATTTTATGCTGCCACTTCTCGCTACCGGCTGCTGAAATACACCAGCACAGCAACAACATCAACAACAACACATACCCATACACACAAATATTGTTTACATCTAAACTGCGCTGCATTGCATTGGACAAGTAATTTAAATAGACTGTTGTTGGTTGGTGTTGTTGTTGTTGTTGTTGTCGCACGATTGTAGCCGAGATTTTTGTTTTGGTAACTAGATTAAATTTACTGCGCCTCACCACTGCCACTACAGGGTGTTGCATTTTGTTGTGCTCCTTTCAGCGAAACGCCTTCCTGATGGTCTGGTGCACGCTGGTAGGTGTTGACAGTCGAGGTCATGCTGGCAGCGCCGTTCGCCAACAAAACACGTCCGTCCATTTTGCTTTTCATTTGCCAGCAAAGTTCTGACTGAAAATATGATTTCATTTCATTTAGTTATTTCTCAAAGCAATTGCTAAGCTTTTGTGCAAACTTGATTCGTCATACACACACACACACCCATACACGTACACATGCATACTCATGCCTTCCACGGCACTCATTTGCTTTTAATGGCACATATTTTTTGTTTATGAATATTCAATTTCACTTCGGATTTCAGTCGTAATAAATGTCTTTGAAGTTTTGTGCGCTGCTTTATTGTTGTTGTTGTTGTCGCTGTTTTTGTATGTCTTATGGCATCATAACAAATTTAGCAAGCAAATAAAATTGTAAAAGTTTTAAAGTTGTGCCCGAAGATTGCTTAATCCTATTTGTTTGATTAAAAAGAAAGTTTCTATTTTCCAACAAGCAAATCGTATTATCTTAAAATATTTTAATTTGTGTGTGTTTTTATTAAAATGTGTTCTACAGAAGAAACGACTGCCTGTTGTTAACACGACTATAACTGTGTCCATGCCAGTAAAAAAGAAGATATTCTACAAATTCATTTTTAGGTATGTGTGTTGAAAGTAAAATTTTTGCAAACAGTTTTTGTAAGTGTATTAAATATTTTTACAGAAAATACAAAAATATTTTAAAAGTTATAATTCTCCAACGTTAAGACTATTAAACTTCATAAATTCGAATTTAAAGGGTGATGCATTTCGAAGTTCTCTACTTTTTCAAAGAAGAGACGGTCTGATTGAGTCCAATTTTCGATAACTGGTGACTGACATGCGTAATGTTTTGCTCCAAGACATGAATCAAAGCTGTACGCATAGAGTTTAGACTTTACATATCCCCTTAGGAAAAAGATCGAACGATCTTGGTGACCATTCGAGCGGCACAAATCGTGAAATTATATGCCCACCGAAGTGTTCCCCTCAATAAATGTGTGAAAAGTGGCGCCGTTTTGTTGAAACCAAAACTCGGTTATCATGGGTGATAATAATCGCCATTGACGATTACTTTTTTGAAGAAATGTGATTCTATGATTTCACGGGCCTGCAATCCTCATCAAACCGCTGTTTGTTCTAAATGAAATGGTATCTTTTGAATCTCTTCAGGTCGATCTTCGTTCCCATTTGGCAACTATGCAATTATACATAGCCATTGAGCCATAAATCGCTGAACAAAATTTGGCTCGGAAACGACGGATCTTCTCAGAACATTTCAAGAGACCATAGAGCTAACGCGAATGCGTTTGGGAAAGTCGAGCGGCTTTAATTCTTGCACAGTTGTATTTTGTACGCTTTCAATTTAAGATCTCAAACTGAAAAGGAACTTTGTGTTGTTACATTGCATAGAATTTTAATTTTCCTTAGGATGCTATTGTCCAAATCGTCGTAAAAATAATGACTGTGTTCCCTGGGACCTAGTAGAAGTGAAGGTGCTTGTTTCTGGCGCTACACTCTACTGGGGAAACGACAAGATATTAACTGTGGAGTTGTCTGGTGTGTTAGAGGCTAACTCCACGGCTTTCCCAATATCATAGACCCTAACTTGAAATATACTGCAGTGGTCAGCCAGCTTAAACGACTACCTTATGCCTTACTCTGTATCCTAAACCTAAACAAAAAAAAAAATAAAAAAAAAAAATAAATAAATAAATAAAAAAAAATAAATAAATAAATAAATAAATAAAAAAATAAGTAAAAAAGAAAAAATAAATAAATAAATAAATAAAAAAATAAATAAAAAAGAAAAAATAAATAAATAAATAAAAAAAAATAAAAAAATCGGCATAAATTCCCTAAAATTGCCTTCCTTTTTCCTAGTCGTATATCCTTTCGCTCAAATAGCCAATTAAGAAGTGCAGTCTTCAACGGTCTGGAGACTAAAGCTGTAAATGCTCCGAGTAATCTTTTAAAGCTCAAAGAGCTTTGAACCTTTCAAATCAATTTAAATAAATTTGAAGCTTCAGATAATTTCAAAGCATTCAAATCGTCTTAAGTAACCAACGACATACATATGTACGTTTGTTGTACATGTTCAAGCTGTTCACCAAATATATCAGCACCTTTCAAAGTTGATTCGCGTCGTTCTACGCTTTTAACAGGGTTTTAGCATTAATTTCCAGGGGGATTTGAGGCGTAATTTTATTTGAAGTTTTTTTTCCGGGGGTATTATACTCTAGAAATCAAATTTTGGGTGGTTTTGTGAATTTTATTAAAAAAAAAAAAAAAAAAAAAAAATATTTTTACTATCCCTTTTTTATGGTGTTTTTTTATTGATATCTTAAGAATACAGAAAAAAAAAATTTTACAAAAAAATATTAAAAATTAAAATAATTAGAGGCGCAGGGAGAGACTGGTGTAAAAAAATGGCGCATCCTGCTGACATCGATCCTGACTTTTCTGGTGGTCTGAAAAAAAAAGCAAAAGAAATTCTTAATCAGTAGGGATGCTGTTATATTCCCTAAATCAGGGAATACGATTTTTTTTTTTTTGAAAAATGGCCACTGCCTAAAAAGAAAAATCAAATTTTACGCTTTTTTTTGAAATTCCTGAATTTTATTAAAATATTAAAAACAAAAATTTTGACGCAATGCTGGTAGGAACGATAAAGGATTATATAAAGAAGGTTCACACAAAATTTCAAGTAAATCAGTTGTATAGAACTTGATATAATGCCGGTACCGTGTGGAAAAAGTAGTTTCGAGAAAAACGCGTTTAAAAAAGTTAGTCTACCTACCTACCGGGCTAGGTACTGCGTCACTAAAGTAACTGTAGCTCTTAAAATAATTTTAATTTTTAAAAATCATTTGGAAGATATGTTCTTATTTTAATTTTTAAAAATCCTTTGGAGTATATGTTCTTAAGGGGGGAGCCTACTTTAGAGGCTTCAAAAAATCTATATTTTTAAGGATTTTTTTGGAAAGGAAAGGAATGTCTGATTGAGATGAAACTTTTAGGATTTATTCTTATACATTTGAAGAGTCTGCTCAATTTTTTTTATTATTATACATTAGATATTCTTCATGTTTGGAGAAATTTACGGAGGCGCCTCGAGTGTGCAATTTCTGTGTGGCGGGCAAGATGCAGGTCGCAATTTTCATCTGAGACAAAAGAACAAAAGAAATTTTTAATTTTCAATATTGTAATTCCTAGGTGAACCAAGAAAATTCAATAAAAAGTTAAAAATTCAACAATTTTTAGCAGATTAAAAAAAAATGCATTTAAAAAACAAAAAAAATTTACTTTAAATCGTTTGAAACCCGGATTAATGTTTACTGTCTTAAGGTATTTTAGGTTCACCTAGAAGAGAATTTAATTCCAAATACAACGCTTTTTGATTCGTTTCGATAGGACGTTTACTTTTATTCCTATCTTGCCCACCAATTCAGTAAAATCGTAAAAATGAAAAATCGAGAAATCACCCGTCAAAGTTTTCGCTTTCTGCTCAATCGCTCATATATCTACTAGACGCTCCGTTACTATTTTCCTTCTAGCTTCGAAAATATTTCGAATTTCCATTTAAAACTTTGGGGACATATTCTCAGATATTTTTTAAAGAGATTTAAGCAAAAAAAAAAAAGAAATAATCCATTTTTTTAAGCTTCGAAAGTAGGCTCCCCCCTTAAGGGTCTAAACTTTAAATATATGAAAAAAAAATCGAATTTTTCAAAATTCTAGAGTAGAATACTCCTTTAATAATGAAGACATTTCCAAAAATGTGAAACTACTGAAGTTGATCGTCATAACCATTTAACCATTATAGTTTATAAAAGCAGACCTCAAAATCAAAAAAAATGCTTTCCGAAGAATATTTAATAAAGATTTTATAATAATAATATTTACGTTAATTTGAAATTCTTCGTGATCTTTTAATCGATGAAATATGTAGTTTTTTTTTTTTTTTTTTTTTTTTTTTTGTTTTGTGGGGTTCTACCTACTTGACCTGAATTTGGTCGAGCCTTGTTTTTAATTATAACTCGGTTTTGCAGGTTATTCGAAATGTTCGAGATCCAATCTCATCACATATGGTTTATATATTTCAGAATAATCATCAACCACTTTTTGAGGATTTGCTCATTTTGGTTGCTCCTTGCAATAATCCCTATAATGATGGTATAATAAATGCATTTTTTAATTTTTATTGTATAACATTTTTACTCTTGCACACCAGCAACCCCTTTTGCATATTCCAACTCAGCAACAATTTATCATATTGCCACTTATTTAAACTCCCCTCGATTGCAGCAACCCTCTGCTTCGTTGTACTTATTAAGCCTCAATATTTTCGTGTTCGGTAAATATTCCGATCATGATTAAATCATTAATTTTAAATAATAATGTTGATGTGGCACGCGATAAGGTGTGAGCTAATTCCATACTCTCTAGTACCATGATCCATTATGAATAAAAAAAAACGCATCATAATACCCCAAGACGTGTTGGACTCATAAAAATTCAAACGCGTTTTGTATATTTGTATTTATGCGTATATTCATATCAGCAGGCATTCAGGTAAATTATTAACAAAAGTGTTACAGTTTTAATCTGACTACCTTATGGCTTATTGGAAACCAATAAATTAATTATATGTAACCACCCCTTTTTAGAGACCATATCGAATTTCGTCTTACTATTAATGAATATTGGTGGATGATCGCATTTAACAAAATATTATACAAGGTGCGTTTCAAAGTAAACAGGACTTTAAAAAAATGCAAATGGTTTCTTCGGCAAAATTAATTTGTTTTATTCAAAATAGTCTTCTTCTGCGTCAATACAGCTTTTTGCACGGTCCAAAAGCATGTCGAACGAGTGTTTTAGCTCGTTGGCCGGTATGGCCGCCAGTATGCCGGTGCAAGCCTTTTGAATGGCCTCTACGTCTGCATAACGCTTTCCTTTCATGGGCAAATGAATTTTTCCGAAAAGGAAGAAGTCGCTCAGTGCCTTATCAGGTGAATACGGGGAGTTGTTAATGGTTAAAATGTGATTTTTGGTCAAATAATCGGTCACAAGCGTCCTTCGAATGTTGGATTCTGAGCAATTTTTGGTCCTCAGTCAATTTGTGCGGTACAAATCGTGCACACGCCTTTCGCAAACTCAAATCTTCGGTCAAATGGCGATAAATCGATGTATTGGAGATGTTCAATGCCATTTCCATGAATTTCAATGATGATTTCGGCTGATTTTTAATGAACTCACGCACAGTGATCACGGATTTTGATTGGCCCACATGTTTAACGTCATTTATGTTCTCACGACCACTTTGAAGAAATTGAAACCTCTCTCTCTCTCTGCACTCTGCTGTGTGATAGGCAATCATCGCCATAAACTTGTTTCATCAATTGAAACCTTTCGGTAAAAGTTTTACCAATTTTAAAAGAAAATTTAATGTTGGCTACTTGTTCGAAGCTCATTTTCGCACCGATGACACAAACATACCGACACTTAAAAGACAATAACTTCACTTACAATCGATAAAATGTCATGATATTCTCACTGCACAATCGAGATGGCAGATTCTAACGCACCAGTCTACATATAGAAGGCGCCACCAGGGGGCGCTAGATTCAAAAAGTCCTGTTATATTTGGCACCCACCTTTTATTTGATTTCGTTATCCAACTAAACCAAAGAACTAGATCTCTTCTTTGCCACCATGGTCTTTATAATATACCCAAGGTTCTTAATATGGGTTTGTTACCTGTCAATCTTCAATTGAAGGTGTTAAATATTCCTCCAGTATTTGTTGGTAATTAATTGAGTGCCATCTATTAGAGTCTTCCAAGTCCATGGTAAGAAAAGCACCTCCAAACCATTTGGCTGCCGCCCTGCTTAACGGTTCTTCGGACGCACATTTCACTATAGCGTTCACCAGTCTTTCTCCTTACGTACGACATTCCGTTGCTACATAACATGTTGAACTTGAACTCGTCAGAGAAGATAACTTTGTGTCAAACGACTTCAGAACAGCTTTGGTGCACTGTAGCCCAACGGTGGCATTGTCGACGCTTTTTCTTAGTCAAAAGTGACTTTTTTGCGAGTCGTTGTGCGTTCAAACCAGCATCACAGAGCCTGTTTTGTATAGTTCTAGCAGTGATTTCGGTCCCAAGGTCTTTTAAATATGATCTTCATCTTGAAGTCCTCAGCGGTTTTGAATTGATCATTTAGGTTAATGCGTTCCATATGACCATCCTCCCTAGAAGATGTTTACCTTGTTGCTTCTGTGCCTGGTTTTCTACTTAGAGACTCACTGCTTTGAACTTTTTTCAAAAAATCCCCGACGGCAGACTTCTTGAATCCAACTCTTTCAGTGATCTTCCGGATGCCAAGGTTTTTTTTTTTCGAAAAATTAATATCTTGTTCTTATCCTCAGTTGTAATTTTTTAGGTTTAGGTTAGGACATGTTTTATATATAATATACATTTTTTCACTTTCTTAACTGTATGTCCCATTAACAAAACAGCTTATATATCATCTATTTATAAAAAAAAATTCTTTTTCAATCAAATCTTACACCTACATGATGCATTTTCGCTAAACTGCTACCTTGCTACTTCTCCGGATTTCAATCTACGTCAATGAGGGTAATATGTTAACATAAATTGAATTTATTCATATTACTCTAATTTTATTTACTTCGAAGAGTCGATATTTGATCGTCAGAAAGAAGACCCATAAAACACTGGAGGCAACTTCTACCAATAATCAAAAAAGAAATGTTTTTTTGATGCAGTCAATCAGACTCCTTTTACGAGTATTACCAGATACTTTGGTAAAGGCCGAATTTTCGAACATTAGCTATTTCTCGTTTAAAATTATAAAAAAGGCCGAAAAATACAGGGAGTACATTGCTCCGTTTCTCCATTAATTAAAAACTATAATTTTCTTAGACCAAGAGAAAGTTAAAAAATTCAGTGGTTTCAAGTAAAAATCTCCGATTCATCACTTCTCTAACCTCTAGGCTTGATCTTTGATCTATTGTCGAAAATATTTCCACAACAACAAAGTTGTCTAGTTGAATTCAACACAAGAAAATATCATACTAAAGTGATATCATCGCATCCTATTCCACCTCTCTTTGATTATGCCACTTAACATGAGTTGTTTGTTCGATTCGACACATTTTAAGTTTGAGTAATGAAAAATAGATAATACCGCAATGATGCTAAAGATAGGCAAAATTAATGGCCTTATGTTCGAATATAATTTGGCTTGTTAAATTTACATGGCTGGGTTAAACTGTTAGATAACCTTTTAAGTTTAGCATTTCGAAAAGTTTTTCTGAACTTATGAAACTAACTCAGAGCGGTATAAAGTACTGAAAATTTCAATTTCAATATTTTGTTAGAGTTTTAATAAGAAATATCTACTTTATCTACAATTTTTATTAAATCTGACACAATAATGAAATAGGACTAAATAAATTAAATTTTTCAATGGCAGTATTGCGTGACGTCTCTTATTGAATGAACCTTCGCAATTTTAAGTTACTGTCTATACACAAATATAATATACTTATATATGTACATATATACTCAAATCAAATTCCATTACAAAAGCAATTCGATTTCAATTTTAAGCGCAAGCTTTATTCAAATTGTCCAAGCAAAGGCGATTGGACAATCGAAGACATTTATAAGTGAAATTCAAAGAAAATTCCATCTGTGGAAAGAATTTAAAAATTTTGAAGGCATTGAAATTGCGTAATAATTTAATAATAAGCACAGGTGTGGGTAATTTCTTTTTAGGCGAGGAAGTGAAATGCCACCCAACATTAATAATATGGTAGAACGAGTGTCGACCGTCATTGCCGAGGGACTTGTGTGAGTGTCACCCACTGAATAAATCGAGCCTTGTTGATTAAACTCAGCACTGAAACTAGTAATGATAATATTCAGTAGAATGTTTTAT
This sequence comes from Bactrocera correcta, assembly GCA_027475135.1. Lineage (NCBI taxonomy): Eukaryota > Metazoa > Arthropoda > Insecta > Diptera > Tephritidae > Bactrocera > Bactrocera correcta. The sequence goes on along the minus strand of JAPZAG010001093.1, from coordinate 16,866 downwards.
AGAGAATGTGCTGTGTTCGATTCGGAAAACAGTGTCAGAACAAACTAATGGTATAAATCAAGTAGCCTGTCATAATAAAATATGTCATGGATTATCCAATATTTAGAGTGAGCTGTTGAATAAAACAATAGGTATAAATAAAGTGTAATACTATAATTTATACTATTATATCGAACAAACAACTGGTATAAATCAATTAGATTAATAATACACTAAAATCAGTTTTAGAATCGCCATTACCTCGAAAGCTTTAAAACTGGTATAAATCAAGCAAAATATTTTAATCGAGATTCAGTTATTTTTGAGTCGGGACAGTTTATAAAATAGTGAACCGAACAAACTATTGGTATAAATTGGCATAAATAGATCATTTCAGTTTTAATACATTTCGACGTTGAACTTTTCTTGTGTTTGTTGATGTGCACTTTTTTCTACGTTTCTTCGCTGCAATAAGATAGTGGTCCGGTGCTATGGCCTCGGAGCGTACGCACGTCTAAAACAGTGGAGATGTGTCTTCCTTCCATCACGACATATGTAATCGATCTGATTGGAGGCTTCATAACTTTTCCTACGCTGGAATTTAGTTTTAAAGATAACCATAACTCAGGTCCCGGCGAAGTCAATCAGCCTCAACCCATAAACCGACCATAAACTGAATAAATCGACCGTTGTGTAAAAGTTACCTTAGTTAAGTTGAGCAACCCTGGCGTTAAAGTCGCCGATCACGATTTAGACATCATAGAAGTCATCTTTGGTCACATCGCCTTTTCCTTCCGTTGTTGCGTGGGCTGGAGAACCTGCTTTCATTCGGATTGTGTGTTGACGTTCATCCACCGGGTTGAATGTCAAGACTCGGCGACAGAGTCTCTCTTCCACCACGAATCCCACACCGAATTCGCGCTTATTTATATGGCCACTGTAGTTAATTCAAATATGATATACTCGTCTCAGTCCTTGTCCCCTCCATTGCAGTTCTTGGACGGTTGTGGTGTCAGTCTTTGTCCTTACGAGGACATCATCAGCTGGGGTGCGGCATCTTCCTAATTAAAGGACTGGATATTAAAGGTGCATGCCCTTAAATCGTAATCCTTAACACGTCTACTGTGGTTGTCATCAAAAGGGTGGTCTCTCATCCGACACTGTTTTGATCTTTTCATTGGGGGTGTTTTTTTCGTTGCGGGTGAAAAACCCAGAGCATAATCTTGGGGAGGGGTGTTTCGCCTTCTTACTTTAGCTCGCCTTCAAAAAGATGTTTCTTTGGTTACCCAGAGGGTACTTGATCTATGATCGGAAGCCGTGAGCTGCTGGAGCCATAGAGAACTTACTTTACTTGCATGAAATTCTAAACATGGCTCCATCCTCCTCGAAGACACCTATGTACATATATTAAATTTGCTTTTTTTCGTAACCAAAATGCGACTTCGTATATTTTTTATTTCCCCTCCTCTCTTGTTTGACAATTTCCAAAAAATATTTTTTGAGAAAAAAATCAACAAAATTGAGAGCAGCAGATATTAAAAGTACACGCCAAAAAAGTCCCACAAACTAAATAAAGGAAAACTGACAAAAGCCATAATAACAATAATAATAACAAAACAGAAAAAATAACAACAAACAAAAAAAAAAGAAGAATAACAATAATACCAGAGAACAATGAACTAATAAAAGCGTGAAAATACAACAGAAATGCAGTGGACAGAAGGACAAACACAACGGGACTACTTTATGCGACTAACAACAGGATAAAAGCGAATGCGAAATAATAAACTAAGAAAAAACGAGCGAAAAATGGTCGCAAAGTGTCCTAAGACGTAAGCTCGTACATACGTAAACATGCCACGCCCACTGCTTTGTTTGATGCCTTGCCACAAACCAAAAACTATGGAATGCAGTAAAGTACAATGGAAAATAGTCTCTAAACAACTGCGACTACAGTGGAGTCGATGACAATGGCAACGAGGAAAACTAATACGTTTCGTACAACCACAACGAGCCGAGCCGAGCAGAGTGCAACAAAAGTAACATAAATGAAGGAAAAAAGAAAAAATACACACAAAAATACAAGCAAAACAGCAGCGCACTGACAACAAAGCCAATAATAATAAACAAAATGAGAGTAAAATAATAAAGGAAAATATTGAAGGCATCCCACATGACTTCGTACCTATGTCTAAATATAATACAATACCGTTACGGTGCAGAGGCGAGCACAAGCGAATGTCGCATGCAACGCTGTTGTGGCAACCATTCAATATTCTTAAGTAAATATTGAAATTGTGCAGTCAGTCCTTTCGTGTCGAGCGTCTTACAATACATGACGGACGTAGCACACCCAAAACGTATACATACATACATATAAGGAAAGCATGAAAAATATATGTATGTGCAAATATCCTGTGGTGTCTTAGAGAGGTTTCAGTAAAACTAGTTGCTTTTGCTTTGTTTTGTTACTAGATCCTTTTCACTTTCTAATTCCTTGGTTAATAGCATCGGTTGGGCGTTTTAGAGTTTAAAGTGGTGTTTCTGTGTAAAAGATGGATGAAATCAAAAGCAGTGTTAGTACTAATGATAGGCTAATATTGTCTTAATAACTAAGCTTCAATTTTTAGTAATCATTATCTTGGCAAATCAACTGAAATCAAACCTTATTTATAATATGGGTAGTCGAAAAAGTGTTTTCGTATTTCTAATCAAACTTCAACTTATTTTTTTTTATATTTATAATGAACTTTAATGTACCAAATATATACCATTTTAGTCGTCCACTTTTTACCATTTTCCAATAGAGACTTTTTTCCATCAGTATAAAACTTGTCTGGTTTCTCGGCGAAAAACTGCGACAAGTAATTTTCACAGGCTTCTTCTGAAGTCAACTTTACTCTATTAAGAGATTTCTAGCTTGACCGAAACAAATGGTAGTCCGTTGGTGCAAGTTCAGGACTATATGGTGGAGGCATCAAAACTTCCCAGCCGAGCTCTCCCAGTTTTTGCCGAATCATCGAATTTGTGTGTGTTCTAGCGTTGTCCTGATGGAAGACGAAGCCCTTTCTGTTGATCAGTTCGGGCTGTTTTTTCGATAGCTTGCTTCAATCTCATAAGTTGTTGACAGTAAAATGTGGAATCAATCGTTCGACCAGGCTGAAGCAGCTCATAGTGGATGCTTCCTTTCCAATCCCACCAAACACTCAGCAGAACCTTTCGAGGCGTCAATCCTGGCTTTCCGACCATTTGTTGAGCTTCAGCACGCTTGGAACATAATCTTTTTCGCACATTATTGTCGTATTTGAACCACTTTTCGTCTCCGCTTACCATTCGCTTCAGAAATGGTTCGATTTCATTTCGTTTCAGCAAAGAATCGCAGATGTTAGTTTGGTTCATTAAATTCTTCATAGATAATTCATTTGGTACTCAAACATCGAGCTTCTTTTTGAAGTCAGCCTTTTTTATATGGTTCAAACAAGTTTGATGATGACTTTTGAGGTTTTTAGCGATGTCATAGCTGCATATGTGACGATCCTGGTCAATCTTTTCCATAATTTCATCGACTTTTTCAACGATAGGTCGACTAGAGCGAGGTGCATCTTTCACATCAAAATTTTCAAAAAGGTGGAAAATCGGTTTTTAAACGGAGTTAAAAAAGCTCGTCGTTGTTTTGACAAAGAAAGGAGCAGGTTTTAAGATATTAGATTAGGCCACGTTTTCAATAAACACTCCACTTCCATTGGTCAAAGAATGTAGCATTTTCTACATTCGTTCTGAGGCTTTCTAGGAATTTCGCCAAAGTAGTTCTAGCTGGGTTCTATAAAAATTTACAACATATTTAATCAGGTGGAAATTATATAGTTAAACCCATTCCATATTGATCTTGGACAATTTTCACCTAACTCCATGGCTTCTAAAGCACCTCTCCTCACATCAGTACAAAAGCAGTCCTTCTTTGAGACCTAACCACCAAATTTTGACATCTGCTTACGAAATATGAGTACATATGGGCATACATAATATACGTACATATTGTATACATATACTTATGTATGTATTATATACATATGTATGATACGTTTAAGGTGTTGTAAAGGCGCTGTCTTCTTGCAGTTCCGGTAAAAGTCACGCGGCATATTAAGTTACCGTTGCTTATATTTTTGCTTTGTTAATATTCTAGCAGCTTTGTATGCGAATTGGACGCAAAATATCGCATCGATTTCAATGTGCACACTAACAAACATACATATATACTATATATATATGTATATGGTATGTTTTCCATACCAGAGTCCCCTATTGCAACGCTGCCACACGATGTTAAACAAACAGAATGTGCAACGCACAATAGGCGATCCGATCTAAATAAATGTTAACAATGAAATCTAATAGTTTGATGCTTAGAGAAATTTGTTAAGCCTCCACGAATGGTTTAGTGAAACCTGATTTTCTACAATGACAGTTGGCTTGGCAGTAAACTAAACAAAAAGAGGGAAATACCCCAAACCTAAAGGAAGATAATATTTGGCAATTCACGTTTCTCTACTACTGTTAATAGTACAAATTATGTCTTTATTCTGTTTCATACTGTCTAGTTGGCTTTTAGACGTGATTGCCACTTCTCCTTTGCATTGTACGTGGACTCGTATTTAGTGTGATGTGTCCATTATGTATAAAGTTAAAGGTTAATTATGTAAAGGTTTCTCTTTATCTCTTAAAGGTGAAATCGAAGAAATGTTTATTTCTAGTAGATACACTAAAATGTTTTCGGTTTTTTCTTTAAACATCAAAATCGAAAAAAATTTTGATAAAAGTGACTTGTATTCACTGAAAGTTTTAATAAAATTTATATTTACCGTTTATATTTTCTAATTATTCGTATGTATTATAATAAAAGGTGATCCATTTCGAGGTTTCCTACTGTTTTATAGAATAAAGACGAAAACTTCAAATATAATGGGGAAAGTTTATTATCATTTGAAAGAACATTCTTTTTTTTTTTTTTGATGATTCCCTTTTTCAAATGTTAGCCGCAGCACTTCCTAAGATGGTCAATCCGTTTCAATGACTTGTTCAAACATTTCGACTGGTAACTAACGAATTACACGCGCAATGTTTGGCTCCAAGGCCTAAATCGAAGCTGGTTTGTCCGCATAGATTTTAGACTTTACATAACCCCACAGAAAAAAGTCTAACGGTGTGATATCACTTGATCTTGGTGGCCAATCGACCGTCCCAAAACGTGAAATTGTCTGCTCACCGATGAGATCTCTCAATAATTGATGCGATGTTTGGGAAAAGCCTTCTTGTCGAAACCAAATGTCCCCGAGATCATGAACATCAATTTCAGGCATCAAATAGCCGGTTATCATGGCGCGATAACGATCGCCATTGACGGTTTCGTTCTCACCGGCATCATTTTTAATGGAATATGAACCAATGATTCCACCGGCTCACAAAACACACCAAGCCATTGTATTTTTTTTTTTTTTAATGAAATGGGAGCTCTTGAATCTCTTCAGATTCTTCGTACCAAATACGGCAAATTTATTTGTTTACATACCCATACCCATTTAACCAGAAATAGGTCGTTTTACGTCAAAATTAGGCTCGAAAAGGTCGAATTTTCTTGGAACTTTTCAAAAGCCCATAAAGTGAATCGATTTCGCTGGGAAGGTAGAGCGGCTTCAGTTCTTGCACAAGCTGTACTTTGTACGCTTTGAATTTAAGATCTCTTCGTTATATACGTCAGTCCGTTTTGCTGCGAAAGCCGCCGAGTCGACACTCGACTTTTAGCTTCGGCTGCTATATTTTCTTCACTGCGTTCTAGACGTGGTCTATTCGGTCGAATATGATTCAATAATGAATCCAGGGCCTCAAGATGGATTATGGCGTTGCGAATAGTACACCCACTAGGCCGATTATGATGACCATAAAGTTGGTATTAGCTAGTTAGTATAAGGAATCCTTGGTTTAGAGACACTTTCGGCAATCCGCACGCTCTCTTTTTTTGGCAAATGCGTCTCGTTTCCCTCTTCAACTCTCGATATTTATTCCAACCCGTACGTGTTGTGGTCGATTGCAGCGTTGCGCCGTAAGCAGTCTGTTTTCATTCCGCTCCGACACGGCACTCCTCGTTATACCAGTTGTTCTTTTCCATTCTCCGAAAACCAATGGTTTCGTTTGCAGCTGTACGTAAGAAGCTTGAAATTCCGCGCTACAGTTCTCTTATATCAAGTTGTTGAAGATTGTTCTCAGAGAGCAGGAGTGCAAGTCGAGTAGAAAATCGTTCGGCTGTCTGTTGTGATTGCAGCTTTTCGACGTCGAAACTTCCTTGTGTTTGACGTGCGTTTTTTGTTGCACAGAGGCGGGTGCGAATCTTGGCTGCAACAAGATAGTGATCCAAGTCAATGTTAGGACCTCGTTTAAAACAGTGGAGACGTGTCCTACGTTTATCACAACATAATCGATCTGGTTGGTGGTTTTTCGGTCCGAAGACAGCTGAGTAGCCTAACATTACCAATCAACGGACCGGACATACCAGGTGCATGCCATTAAATCAATCCGTAACACGTTTGCAGTGGTCGTCATCAAAAGTGGTTTCTCTTATTCGAGGCTGTTGTTTCCGTTTCTTTGGTAGAGTTTTTGACGTGGCAGGTCCCAAACCCAGCGCATAATCCTATGGAGGGGAAGCATAAATATAGAATACTTATAATAATAGATGGATTTTCCCATTTTGCTACAAGTTTGAATTCACCATCGAACGTCCGCTGAATTTTGTTAGAAGCCTTTTGGGTCAGAAATAGTTTCGCAGAGTTTACTATTACCTACCGAGGGACCAACACGGTTAAAAAAACTTTTTTTAAATCCCAAAAGTAAGATTAGCTGTTAATCTTCAGCTAAGTACGAAAATAGTCAAAATCGCTTCTAATGAAATTGAAGATCCTCAATAATTAAAGACATGTGTCGAATTTTGTCCTTCACAATGGTCAACCTCAACAATGATCCACAAGTTACACAATGTTTCTTCATACGCAGTTGACATTTCTGCCATACATTGTCGCATAAATTTCCACGCAGTCAACTTAAATCACTTAAATCCCTCGAAACAATTACCAACAATCGTAAAAGTACAACGGTAATAATTGTTGTATGTAATTGAAATTTCGCACTTAATACACACTTACACGCAGTAAACCAAATAAGTGCCACATATGCAAGTATGTAGTTGCCTGCAGTTGCTAAAACTCGCCTGCCTGCCCGTCCGCCCGCTACCCCCTCGTCAAGGCACTTCGCGCGCGTCAACATTATTTCTGCAACATTGCGCCCATTCAAGTACTTATCGTGTTAACTTACCAGCATGATGGAGGGCTTTTACGCCAGGCTAGACTCGAGACGCTGCACGCTCTATAAATTATCAACAAATGCCACAACAACAACAACAATAGCCGCAGCAATAATTGTCAGTAATAAGGGTGCTAAGCCAAAGCAGCGGGAGTGTTCCGCTGCTGCTGGTCAATAAAGGAGCAAAAACAAAAGCAAAAAAAAAAAAAAATGTTACGAAAAATGAAAATTACAACATCAACATCAGCGAAAAGGACATGTAGGACGCAGACATGCATACACACAAACCCATAAGCACACACACACACACACCTATGAATGGTTAGTTGTATGGGTGGCAAGGCACAGCGAATCATTAACATTAACAACATTGCTCGCATTTTTCTAGCAACTTTTAATGCAAAGCGTCAGTTGGCCACAACAACAACAATTACGCATCGGCAGCAACACACCGCGGGTGGTTGTTGCGCTTGCTGCGTGTCCTTCGTGCCATGTGCCGCCAGCAGCAGCCCCTCAAGTACCTTGTGGTCTCATGGTGTTTGTGTCCTTTTTTCCTCTTCGGAGTTTTGCATCTCGCTAGCAGATGGTTTTGTTGTTTTTTGTTTTGTTTTTACTACTCCTATATCCTCTTATTTTGGTCTAATTTCGCGCACCCTCTCGGCGGTGTCTGCTCGTGCTTGTTAAGCCTGCCGAAATTGTGATTTGATTGACTACAGATCCCCGTTGTTTCTGCACCGCATTTATCTTGTTATTGTTGTTGTAATGCGGTAGTTTTTGTTGGTGTATGTGATAACTATTTTGTGGGGGTTTAGACGAGTTTGGTTGTTTTGAATTATTTTAGGTGTTCCAAAATATGTAACCATACCATTTTTGTAATCTTCGGAAAGTAGGTCTCTTAACACGATAATCGTCAGCTTCTCACACGAATTTAAACGATGAATACAATTCTCAAATGGTACACTCTAATCCAACATTTATTTTTGAAATTGGAGAAAAATGTGAAAAAGAATAAGAGCCTTTGCATTTTTTTTATTCCAAATTCGTTTTTATTTTCAAATATAGTGGTGTCAGGCCTCAGCAGAATCGTTGGCAACAGTAAAGCTGCTGAGCTGGCAAAGAAGTGTAACCTAACCCATCTATCAGTGGAATGGGAACGGGTCAATGCTTCACTCTCCACGTGTGTTCTACTACTGGATTGCTGGGCCTCGCGGGAACTTGACCAGAGCTGGGCTAACATCAGTTCATTTGCTATCGCAAGATCCGTTTGATCCAAGATCGATCGTAAGTGATCTAGTGAACTCTTTGCGCGAAGTAAGGCCGACTTCTCTCTAGTTGTGTGGGTTCTAACAGGATACTGCCACAACGGCATCCAGGCTGTAAGAATGAGAATTTTATCCGCTGTAGAAACTGTATGAAAGAGGAGGAGATGGAATCATCTCAGCACTCCCTTCTTAATTGTCCCGAGATCAAGACTTAAACACTTGCGAGCTTACAGTTTCAGATGTTCCACCGAACTGGCGGAAAAAGAAATTAAACGCCTGAGATTTTTTTATAAGCCACAAGGCGCCTTGCTGACTTATAAGTCGAATTACTGAAGTTCTAAGTGTATAGCGTCACAGCGTATTGCATATAGCATAGATATAGCCCAATTGCGAACATTGGATCAGCCATCAAGCCTAACCTAACCTACTATCGATGGTATTACATCTATTGTGCCAAGCCTTCAGGTATTCAATAGCTTTCTTGTAGTAAAAGTTTCATAATAAGCATACAGCACGACGATATCTCCTCATTCCCACTAAATTTTTCCATGATTTATTAAATTAGGAAGAAGTCGCGGAAGCCAGATCTGGCGAATATGATACAGGTGAAACCGCCATATGGCTTGCTTTGAGACACGCTACTTTGTTTGGGGATCAAAACTCACTTTGCTTAGAACTTTCGGATTACATGAAAGATACGTCTAACAGGTCTTTTGATATGTCATTTCCCGGTCTTTCAAAATTGTTTTGTGAAGCTTTTGATGCTTTCTCTCGCTTCACTTGAGCTTATCTTGTCTTCTTATGGAACTTTTTAGTCTGTCTGGTTTGTTACGTACTTCTATGTCAGTGTTGAACTATTACCAAAAATCGTCTAACTTGAGGAATTTTCGAAATCTACATTGCCAAAATGAAACTACTTTCTCCCACTAAGATGCCCTAAAATCGAATTATTACAAAAAATCGTATTTATGGTTTTATTAATTCATGTTTGAAATTTGTTTACTACATGATCAAATTTGAGCCGGACTGAAGCAAAATTCTTCCTGGGTTGCTATAACCTATTTTATGCTTAGTTAAGTTTTATCTCCATAAAAAAATCTTCTGTTAATGGCGATATGTCTTATTTGGTTCATGTTTTAAATGTGATCAAAATTGACCCGGACTGAAGCAAACTACAGGAATATCCTGTATTGTTATAACCCATTTCATGCTTATCTTATACTTGATCTCCATAAAAAAGCTTGACCATACATCTATTTTAATGGCGAAAGCATTGAAGACCAAAAAAGTCGTCGGATAGAGGTCGAAAAAGAGTTGATTGACAACGTAGCTGAAGAAAGCTTCGTTCCAAAAACGCATCGCAAAATCGGCACTCCAAGTTTGAATTATTTTGTATTGTGTTTGCTCTTGAGATTGATACATGAATATGTATTATATTTTTTTTTTTGTTCTATTTTTTTTTATTTTATTATTTTTTTTGTAATGTTCTTATGTTTATTTTTTAATTTTTTTTGTTATTATTATTATTTATTTTTTATTGTTTTTTTTATTTTATTTTTTATTTTATTTTATTTAATTTTTTTAAATTTTTTTTTATTTTTTTTTTTTCATTTTGTATTTTATTATATTTTTATTTTTTTTTATTTTAATTTTTTTTTATTTTTTTTTTTATTTTTTTTTATTTTTTTTATCGCATCGCAAAATCAGCAGTTCAAGTTTGAATTATTTTGTATTGCGTTTGCTCTTGAGACTGATCCATGAAAATGTATTATATTTTTTTTGTTATATTTTTTTTTATTTTATTATTATTTTTTTAATGTTTTTATATTTATTTTTTATTTTTTTTACTATTATTATTTATTATTTATTTGTTTTTTTTTTATTTTATTTTACTTCACTTTTTTTATTTATTTAATTTTTTTTTAATTTAATATATTTTTTTTTATATTTTTAATTTTGTTTTTTTTTCTATTCTAATTTTTTATTTTTTTTTAATTTTTTTTTAATTTTTTTTATTTTTTTTTTAATTTTTATTTTTAATTTTTTTTTAATTTTTATTTTTAATTTTTTTTTTAATTTTTTTTTTGAATTTTTTTTTAAATTTTTTTTAATTTTTTTTTTAATTTTTTTTTTAATTTTTTTGTTTTTTTTAATTTTTTTTCATTTTTTTAAATTTTTTTCATTTTTTTTTTTTTTTAATTTTTTTGTTTTTATTTTTGTCAGTCCGGGTTAAATTTGATCAGTTGGATGATGGTAAGTGGGATAGAACTATGTTTGACGATCGATGTATTACCAAAACTTAATCTACTTACTTTACTACTCTGATATCGTTTGTAGCTTTGATGAGATATCTGAAGAATCGGGTAGGCTACTGATACCGTGTTCGAGGCCTCAAAATTTCAGCGGGAAGTGCCAATCTTATATTACCCAAAGTCGGATACTTTTTTTGTTGTCGTTAGACACTGCCAGCTGATATACAAAACCTGCTGAGATATTAACCCAACTTGAACTGATTTGAATTGCGTCCTTTATTTGTCGTTGATCTCAATATTTCTCAGCATAAATAAACAAAACAAAATTTGTAAATAAAAAATAATTAAAATAATTAAACAAAAATTAGCAATTAATTAGCAATATAAAAGTAATACAGATGTTTATAGAAAAAGATAGATAGATAGGATAGGTAGAAATATTCACTATAAGTTTATAAAAAGTTATCGAGCTGCAAAATCGCAATCAGTTTTTGATGCCAAATAAGAAGTTTACTCCACAAAGCCAAACCACTGCTGCATCTGAAGTCCATCTGCTCTGTTTTGCCACCTGTATGTTTAGAAAGAACTTTCATAATATATTTCAATGTTTGTTTTACACGTATCGCACACTCCTTGTCTACCCCCACCTCTCTGTTTACCCTCACCCCGTATCTTTATGCCCTTTTCCTTGCCTTTATATAATTTTTTTCGCCATTGCAACAAGATTTAATTTTCTCCAACGCTTTGACAGACCGCTGCTGCTACTGTTTACTACTGATGTGGCAGTGCTTTGCTCTTCTCATTATCACCCTCTACGTTTTTATCACATTTGTCCTCATTGAATCTCTGATGAACGGACCGAAGTGCATTCTGTTCGTTTGTGTTTTCTGTTTGATAGCGAGCGAAGTCAATGTCGACTTGAATTCACTTTAATGCAAGGTTATTGTTGTTGTAATAAATGTTTGTTTGTGTATTCGTGTGCATAAATGTATGCGCTTGTATTCCCTATAGCTTTAAATCAAAGCATACATCCAGGCTGCTGGCATATTTCTCCCCTGCTTCGCCTATTTACCGTTGCAGTCCAACTACAGCCGGTTTGCCGATGGCCGATGTTCTTGCGCCTCGGCTTTTGGTAATTCAATAGCCTCTGTTGACTGACATATTCAACGTACTTTGCTCTGTGTGTGTGTGTGTGTGTGTGTGTATGTGTATGTCTATGCATGTGGCTCATCATCATTGACTGACCTTTTTGACAGACATCAGTCGCACTTCCAATTTTTTGACATGCAACTACCGTGACAGCAAGCAAGCGAACACAAAAGGCAAAAAAAAATCGCAGGCATATCATACCGTTATCTGAGTCACTTTGCATGCAACGCATTTTAGTTGCATATGGCAAGCTTCTGCTTTTATTTTACCCCATACGTTTTTGTTGTTTTTGCTTTTATTATTGAATTGTCAGTGGAAAAAAGGTTTTACTGCTTTCAATAGCAACTTGTATGCAGCGGAGCAGCGCAGTGGAGTGCGTGTGCGAATTCTAACCTCAAGCGGTTCCATTTCAAATGTGACACACAAATACACACATATACATACATAACTGTCATTATCCTTTCTCCCTGTTGCCATTTGATCTTCACTTGTCTCAGTCATTTATGGCAAAAATATCAATTTGCACTGTCCTCTGTGACTATTCGGTGTAAGGGTATAATTAATGCTGCATTACGGGGGCCAACTCAATATTTGATGTGAAATGAAAATTTGTGTTAGTTAAAAAATATTAAAAACAAAAATATTGAAAAAAAAAAAATATTTTTTGCGCATCAAAAATTTCTGGATATTAAATTTGTAATTTTTTTTTTTATTTAAAAATTTCAAACAGGTGGCATCTTTAAAATTTTTTTTTGATTAAAAGTATTTCTTAAATCTGTTCAGTTTGGTAATAATTCTAAAATCAAATTTGCAACTTTTTTTAATTTTAAAATTTCAAACAGGTGGCATCTTTAAAAAAAATTTTTTTGGAGAAAAAGTCTTTCTTAAATCTGGTCAGTTTGGTATTAATTCTAAAGTCAAATTTGTAACTTTTTTTTTTAATTTAAAACTTTCTACCGGGTGGCATCTTTAAAAAAATTTTTTTTGGAGTAAAAGTCTTTCTTAAATCTGTTCAGTTTGGTATTAATTCTTAAATTAAATTTGTAATTTTTTTTAATTTAAAAATTTCTAGCAGGTGGCATCTTTAAAAAAAAATTTTTGGAGTAAAAGTCTTTCTTAAATCTGTTCAGTTTGGTATTAATTCTAAAATCAAATTTGTAATTTTTTTTTTAATTTAAAAATTTCTAACAGGTGGCAACTTTTCTCAAAAATTTTTTTAGCAGCAATTCGAGCTAAATCTTTAGTTTGATATTCATTCTGAAATATGGTAATTCAATTTATAAAATTTTCAAACTGGTGGCAACATTTTAATTGAAATATAAAGTTTTTTTTTTAACTGTAAGCCGTATGGAAGTAGTTATTATACTTTGTCTAAAAAGTAGTAAATTTATTAAAATTTCTAGACTAGTGGCAACGACTAAAAAATATTATTAGCTGTAAGCTGTCATCAAACTGTGAGTTATAGTGTTTCTTTACTTTAAAAAACTGTTAGTACTGTTTTTTACTCAGTATGTTGTGATGAATGGCAACCCTTGATTTGAAGTATAAAATAGTTGAAGTATAAAATATTTACCGTAATCTCTTCAGTTTTGTATACGTATTGCAATTATTGGCTTATAATATCTATTTAAAGTAATAACAGGTGGCAACGCTTTTGAAAAAATATTGTTAACTTAAAGCTTGCATTAATCACTTAGTTTTTATGGCTGCTGTATTTAAAAAAAGAAATTTGAACTTAATATTTTCAAACCGATGGCAACACTGAAATTATTTTGCCAACAACTTTTCAGTCATTTAACTATACACCAACTTTCTTGTTGTAAGTTGAACGTTTTCAGAGAGTATGATGCTTTAAAGTCCAGCTGAAAGTCAAAGGAGATGAGATTTTGACCTGCGGTCCCAACGCCCATGGAATCGAATCTTAGCAGAAACAAAGACCCAAAGTGGAGTGTGAAAATCTCTGAAAGCGTAGAACTTCTCATAAAAATTCCTTAATTATTTGTTACGGTCCATAATTTGTATGAGCTTCTTGAGTTTGAAAGCTTTATAATTACCCTTTAGACCGTCTGCCTCCATAAAATAGATTTCCTTCTAACGGGGTTTTCAATAAGTCTTCAATTAATGCGCCAGTGGCAGCAAGAGTCTCGACTTTACGGATACTTCTTTGTCTCACTGGCTGGCTCACTGACAAAATGTTCCCGTGCCTCAATTGTTGATCTGACAGGACGCTATGACCATAAATTGGACGTAGCGCTCTTAAAGTTGAGGCCACTGACTCATAATTTTGGTAGTAAATTTTAATAATTTCAACTCGTTGCTGGATCTTACATCGTTCCTTGATGCAATGGCAAACTTTATTGAAAAGAAATGTCAAAAGAGCTGGAAAAAATATGGCGTCGTTTGCTGTCTACTTTTGTAGACTGCGTCCCTATTGAAAAATCAGTTATAATGTAAATTTCATAAATTTTCTAGATTGACTATAGAGTAAATTGCTTTATCACGTTTCTGGTTAACATCATATTTTTCTCAAATCCAAATTGACAAATAATGAGAACAAAACTATTTTCGACTTGACCCTCCCGTCGCTGGTTGTCGATCACTGCACTAGTTCGTGCAGTACCTTGTTCCACTTTTGTCAGTTAGTTTGCCGGTGTGTCTTCACCCTCACCACTTATTTAATGCCATTTTGTCAGTCTCATTCCCTTTGTTTTGTTAGTCCAAAATCTGCATGCGCATGTTTTGTTTTTATTCGATTTTATTTTGTTTTCGTTTACTTATTTTTTTTTGTTTTGGGCTTCCTATTTCATTCTCCGCTTTCAGTTCGTTTTCACTTCACTTTGGCCTTTTTTAATTGACACTGACTTTATGACAGTTTGAATGCTTGCAACTATATGCACAAGTACAACAACAAAAGGACAAAAAAAAAAAAAAAACAACACATTTCATTGCTGTCCAAAGTGTGCCGAGTTGGGGGTTAACAAAAAGCAATAACAGCAACAAAAATCTGTTTGACATTTGAGCTGCGCTTTTGACAGTTTTGATTGAAATTAAATTATGTACTCCAATGCTCAAAGAAATTTTGCTCAGAGCGAAATGCTGGCGAAAATTGTAAAGAAGTATTACGGAGTGTAGAGTAGAAGAGTTATACACTGTAGGCGCTCCCAAAGCATTCCCAAAGTAGCTAAGAAGCATTAGAAATAATGCGAGTTAATGTCTTTTTTATTTCAGGTTGCATAGTTGTCCATCTTCTCTGTGGAAATGCTTGCACTTCTGTGTATTTTTTTGTAGTTGCCTCTGATTCCTTCTGTTGGATGCAATTGCAGTCTAATGCGTTGCTTTGAAAGTGTTCTCTAATTATCTTTTTTGATTCATTTATAATTTCAAAGAGGAATGCTAGACATAGCAATTTTAAGGTTATAAAGAAGAGTCCTTGTTTGTTTGCCTTTTTAGAAGTCTTTCTTAACATTTGCCGTAATGTGTTTTTACTCTGAAGTATTTTTTTTACCTATAAAGTATATTTAAATGTCGATTGAGCCATCTATATCTAACCTTCTGACCCTCAGTTTTTGAGATATTGATTTTGTATACGTCCTTTTCTCCCGAAGAAACTGCTTAAGAAGTTTACTTTGGATGCTTTGAGTTCTTTCGACGAAATGTTCGAGGAACAATACATCTTATAGTTCCTGATAGATAGTTCTCATGAAAAAAAACTTAAAACTGACATTTGTCTCATATAGCTCTCTCAGCTTTTGAGATATCGATTGTGTACAGGTCCTCTTCTCCCGAAAAAGCTGCAAAAGAAGTTTTCTTTGGACACTATCAGTTTCCTAGACGACTAAACGGTAACAGATGCGGAGGCTTTCAAAATGTTTGAATAAAATAACAACTTTCTGATATATAGTTCTCAGGAGAAAATTTTAAAACTGAGATTTGGCTCATATAGCTCTATCTGTTGCTGTTGTTGTTGTATTTTTGATCAGAGCTACTACTAATATTTTTCGTGTCACAAGGTTTTTAGTATTTGTAGTTAATTTTCTGAGAGGTATGAGTTGCGGTTCAAGGCTGATCTTCAAGATGGAAGAAGGTCTTCAATACAATTTACAGGCCTTTATGAGGTCATAAAATTAAACTACCGTAATCAGATCGTATGAGGCGGCAAAGTATCTTGAGACCAATGCAATTCTATTTAGTTGTTTTATTTGATGCCAACCAGTTCAGCCTGATGTCTGAAAGTGTGAGCTTAAACACCCCGTAGTCTTAATTTCGCAAAAGCGGTGAAAATCTTCTTTTTTGATAGCTTTTTGGGAAGATATTTTTCTTCTTCTTCCAAACAGTTTTTACAATTGGTTTTCAGTAGAATACTCAACCTTATCTTTTAAACACCGTTAGAGTAATTGACCAATTAGACACTCAACAATTAGAAAAAAGCTAGTCTTACAAAAGACTCACTACAGCTCTTGTTATCCATTTTGGGGTAAAATGATCTTACAAAAACTAGATCTAATAGTCATCCAGCGCTAGCCAAGTTCCCGCGAAGCTCAGCTTTCCAGCAGGAGGACGCACGAAGAGATCCTTTCTCCGACCTGGTTCCAATCTGTCGATCGCGTTAAGGCTATCCAAGTTAAAATTTGCTACGGAGAGAAAATGGATTATTTATATATCTTTTTCGAAGTGAAGACAGGGGAAGGTTTCTATTACATTTAACATATATAATATAGAGAACGTTGCCCCAATGGATGCTTTAAATTGGACTCATCTTCTGAAAGCGAAGTATGGTTACCAGGCTTTTCAGGCATTTACCTTGTCAATAGTTATTCAACTTAAAAGGATGAGAGCTGAATAAATCGATGAAAGACAATATGCCTTAAAAATAAAAT
>JAPZAG010001090.1:0-21323 GCA_027475135.1 Bactrocera correcta | reverse complement strand
GTTAAAGCTTTATGTAGACTTCAGTGCGTTAAAGAAGGTTTATTAACTTAAATATGTTAAACTAATGATTTGAAGCATATCGGTATCGATTGCTAAATGTGTATATACAAGAAAATCGACTTTATACCTAAATATAAGATTACGGAATTCTTCTAAATGCACTGCCGTTATGCCATTAGGGCTTTATGTAGACTTAAGTGCGTTAAAGAAGGTTTATTAACTTAAATATGTTAAACTAATGATTTGAAGCATTTCGATATCGATTGCTAAATGTGTATATACAAGAAAATCGAATTCATACCTAAATATAAGATTACGTAATTCTTCTAAATGCACTGCCGTTATGCCGTTATGGCTTTATATTAACTTAGTTCGTTAAAGAAGGTTTATTAACTTAAATATGTTAAACCAGTTATTTGAAGCGTTTCGATATCGAATGCTTAATGCATATATACAAGAAAATCGACTTTATACCTAAATATAAGACCACGGAATTCTTCCAAATGTACTGTCGTTATGGCTTTATATCAACTTCAATAAGTTAAAGAAGGTTAATTATATTAAATATGTTAAACTAATGATTTGAAGCATTTCGATATCGCTTGCCAAATATGTATATACAAGAAAATCGAATTTATACTTAATATAAGATAACGGAATTTTTCTAAATGCACTGCCGTTATGCCGTTAACGCTTTATGTACACTTCAGTGCGTTAAAGAAGGTTTATTAACTTAAATATGTTAAACTAATGATTTGAAGCATTTCGATATCGATTGCTAAATGTGTATATACAAGAAAATCGACTTTATACCTAAATATAAGATTATGGAATTCTTCTACAAGCACTGCCGTTATGGCGCCATGGCTTTATGTTAACTTCAGGCGTTAAAGAAGCTTTATTAACTTAAATATGTTAAACTAATGATCTGAAGCATTTCGATATCGATTGCAAAATGAGTATATACAAGAAAATCGACTACATACCTAAATATAAGATTACGTATTTCTTCTAAAAGCACTGCCGTTATGCCGTTATGGCTTTATATTAACTTCAGTTCGTTAAAGAAGGTTTATTAACTTAAATATGTTAAGCCAGATATTTGAAGCATTTCGATATCGAAAGCTTAATGCATATATACAAGAAAATCGACTTTATACCTAAATATAAGACTACGGAATTCTTTTAAATGCACTGCCGTTATGCCGCCATGGCTTTATGTCAACTTCAGTGTGTTCAAGAAGCTTAATTAACTTAAATATGTTAAACTAATGACTTGAAGTATTTGGATATCGATTGCTAAATGTGCAAATACAAGAAAATCGTATTTATACCTAAGTATAAAATTATAACATTACGGAATTCTTCTAAATGCACTGCCGTTATGACGTTAAGGCTTTATGTAGACTTCAGTGAGTTAAAGAATGTTTATTAACTTAATATGTTAAACAAATGATTTGAAGCATTTCGATATCGATATCTAAATGTGCATATAAAAGAAAATCGACTTTATACCTAAATATAAGATTACGGAATTCTTCCAAATGCACTGCCGTTATGGCTTTATATCAACTTCAATACGTTAAATAAAGTTAATTAACTTAAATATGTTAAACTAATGATTTGAAGCATTTCGATATCGCTTGCCAAATATGTATATACAAGAAAATCGAATTTATACCTAAATATAAGACTACGGAATTCTTCCAAATATACTGTCGTTATGCCGCCATGGCTTTGTATCAACTTCAATACGTTAAAGAAGGTAAATTATTTTAAATATATTAAACAAATGGTTTGAAGCATTTTGATATCGCTTGCTAAATGAATATAAACAAGGAAGTCGAATTTATACCTAAATATAAGATAAAGGAATTCTTCTAAATGCAGTGCTGTTATACCGTTAAGGCTTTATGTAGACTTCAGTGCGTTAAAGAAGGTTTATTATCTCAAATATGTTAAACTAATGATTTGAAGATTTTCGATATCGATTGCTAAATGTGTATATATAAGAAAATCGACTTTATACCTAAATATAAGACTACGGAATTCTTCCAAATATACTGTCGTTATGCCGCCATGGCTTTGTATCAACTTCAATACGTTAAAGAAGGTAAATTATTTTAAATATATTAAACAAATGGCTTGAAGCATTTTGATATCGCTTGCTAAATGAATATATACAAGGAAGTCGAATTTATACCTAAATATAAGATAACGGAATTCTTCTAAATGCAGTGCTGTTATACCGTTAAGGCTTTATGTAGACTTCAGTGCGTTAAAGAAGGTTTATTAACTCAAATATGTTAAACTAATGATTTGAAGATTTTCGATATCGATTGCTAAATGTGTATATACAAGAAAATCGACTTTATTCCTAAATATAAGATTACGGAAATTACCCAAATATACTACCGTTATGCCGTTATGGCTTCTGTAAAGAAGGTTAATTATTTAAATATGATAAGCTAATGGTTTGAAGTATTTCGATATCGATTGCTAAATGTGTAAATACTGTACTGTCGTTATGCCGCCATGGCTTTGTATCAACTTCAATACGTTAAAGAAGGTTAATAATCTTAAATATGTTAAATTAATGGTTTGAAGCATTTCGATATCGACTGCTGAATGTGTAAATACAAGAAAATCGACTTTACACCTAAATATAAAATTATAACATTACGGAATTCTTCTAAATGCACTGCCTATATACCGTTAATGCTTTATGTAGACTTCAGTAAGCTAAAAAAAGTTTATTAACTTAATATGTTAAACTAATGATTTGAAGCATTTCGATATCGATAGCTAAATATGTATATACAAGAAAATCGACTTTATACCTAAATAAAAGATAACATAATTCTTCTAAATGCACTACCGTTATGCCGTTAAGGCCTTATGTAGACTTCAGTGAGTTAAAGAAGGTTTATTAACTTAAATATGTTATACTAATGATTTGAAGCATTTCGATATCGATTGCTTAATGTGTATATACAAGAAAATCGTCTTTATACTTAAATATAAGATTACGGAATTCTTCTAAATGTACTGTCGTTATGCCGCTATGGCTTTATGTCAACTTCAATTCGTTAAAGAAGGTTAATTCACTTAAATAAGTTAAACTAATAATTTGAATCATTTTGATATCGCTTGCTAAATGAGTATATACAAGAAAATCGATTTTATACCTAAATATAAGATTACGGAATTCTTCCAAATGTACTGTCGTTATGCCGCCATGGCTTTATGTCAACTTCAATTCGTTAAAGAAGGTTAATTAACTTAAATAAGTTAAACTAATAATTTGAAGCATTTTGATTTCGCTTCCTAAATTAGTATATACAAAAAAGTCGAATTTATACCTAAATATAAGATAACGGAATTCTTCTAAATGCAGTGCAGTTATACTGTTAAGGCTTTATGTAGACTTCAGTGCGTTAAAGAAGGTTTATTAACTTAAATATGTTAAACTAATGAGCTGAAGCATTGCGATATCGATTGCTAAATGTGTATATACAAGAAAATCGATTTTATACCTCAATAAAAGATTACGGAAATTACCTAAATATACTACCGTTATGCCGTTATGGCTTCTGTAAAGAAGGTTTTTTATTTAAATACGATAAGCTAATGGTTTGAAGCATTTCGATATCGATTGCTAAATGTGTAAATACAAAAAAATCGACTTTATACCTAAATATAAAATTATAACATTATGGAATTCTTCTAAATGCACTGCCGTTATGCCATTAGGGCCTTATGTAGACTTTAGTGCGCTAAGGAAGGTTTATTAACTTAAATATGTTAAACTAATGATTTGAAGCATTTCGATATCGATTGCTAAATGTGTATATACAAGAAAATCGAATTTATACCTAAATAAAAGATAACATAATTCTTCTAAATGCACTGCCGTTATGCCGTTAAGGCTTTATGTAGACTTCAGTGAGTTAAAGAAGGTTTATTAACTTAAATATGTTAAACTAATGATTTGAAGCATTTCGATATCGATAGCTAAATGTGTATATACAAGAAAATCGACTATACCTAAATATAAGATTACGGAATTCTTCCAAATGTACTGTCTTTATGCCGCCATGGCTTTATGTCAACTTCAATTCGTTAAAGAAGGTTAATTAACTTAAATAAGTTAAACTAATAATTTGAAGCATTTTGATATCGCTTGCTAAATGAGTACATACAAGAAAGTCGAATTTATACCTAAATATAAGATAACGGAATTCTTCTAAATGCAGTGCAGTTATACCGCCATGGCTTAATGTAGACTTCAGTGCGTTAAAGAAGGTTTATTAACTTAAATATGTTAAATCAATGATTTGAAGCATTTCGATATCGATTGCTAAATGAGTATGTACAAGAAAATCGAATTCATACCTAAATATAAGATTACGTAATTCTTCTAAATGCACTGCCGTTATGCCGTTAAGGCTTTTGCAGACTTCAGTAAGAAAACGAGGGTTAAGTAACTTAAATATGTTTAACTAATGATTTGAAGCATTTCGATATCGATATCTAAATGTGTATGTACAAAAAAATCGACTTTATACCTTTATATAAGATTACGGAATTCTTCCAAATTACTGTCGTTACGCCGCCATGGCTTTATTTCACCTTCAATAAGTTAAGGATGGTAAATTAACTAAAATATGTTAAACTAATGATTTGAAGCATTTCGATATCGATTGCTAAATATGTAAATACAAGAAAATCGATTTTATACCTTAATATAAGATTACGGAATTCTTCTAAATGCACTGCAGTTATACCGTTAAGGCTTTATGAAGACTTCATTGCGTTCAAGAAGGTTTATTAACTTAAATATGTTAAACTAATGATTTGAAGCATTTCGATATAGATTTCTAAATGCATATATACAAGATAATCGACTTTATACCTAAATATAAGATTACGGAATTCTTCCAAATTACTGTCGTTATGCCGCCAGGGCTTTATTTCAACTTCAATACGTTACAGATGGTTAATTCACTTAAATATGTTAAACTAATGATTTGAAGCATTTCGATATCGATTACTAAATGTGTATATACAAGAAAATCGACTCTACATATACCTAAATATAAGATTACGGAATTCTTCCAAATGTACTGTCGTTATGCCGCCATGGTTTGTATCAACTACAATACGTTAAAGAAGGTTAATTATTTTAAATATGTTAAACTAATGGTTTGAGGCTTTTCGATATCGACTGCTAAATGTGTAAAATACAACAAAATCGACTTTATACCTAAATATAAAATTATAACATTACGGATTTCTTCTAAATGCACTGCCGTTATACCGTTAAGGCTTTATGTAGACCTCATAGCTAAATGTGTATAAACAAGAAAATCGACTTTATATCTGAATATAAGATTACGGAATTCTTCTACATGCACTGCCGTTATGCCGCCATGGCTTTATGTTAACTTCAGTGCGTTAAAGAAGCTTTATTAACTTAAATATGTTAAACTAATGATTTGAAACATTTCGATATCGCTTGCTAAATGTGTATATACAAGAAAATCGAATTTATGCCAAAATATAAGATAACGGAATTCTTCTAAACGCACTGCCGTTATGCCGTTTAGGCTTTATGTAGACTTCAGTAAGATAGAGGGGAATAATTAACTTAAATATGTTAAACTTATGATTTGAAGCATTTCGTTATCGATTGCTAAATATGTAAATACAAGCAAATCGACTTTGTACCTAAATATAAGATTACGTAATTCTTCTAAATGCACTGTAGTTATACCGTTAAGGCTTTATATAAACTTCAGTGCGTTAAAGAAGGTTTATTATAAATAACTTGAAAATGTAAAACTAATGATTTGAAGCATTTCGATATCGATTGCTAAATGTGTATGTACAACAATATCGACTTTATACCTGAATAAAAGATAACGGAATTCTTCTACATGCACTGCCGTTATGCCGTTAAGGCTTTTGTAGACTTCAGTATGAAAAAGAGGGTTAATTAACTTAAATATGTTAAACAAATGTTTTGAAGCATTTCCATATCTATTGCTAAGTGAGTATATACAAGAAAATCGACTTTATACCTAAATATAAGATTATGGTATTCTTCTAAATGCACTGCCGTTATGCCGCCATGGCTTCATGTCACCATCGGTAGGTTAAAGAAGGTAATTTAACTTAAATATGTTAAACTAAAGATTTGAAGCATTTCGATATCGATAGCTAAATGTGCTAGTACAAGACTTTATACCTAAACATAGGATAACGGAATTCTTCCAAATGCACTGCCGTTAATCCGCCATGGCTTTATGTCAACTTCAGTTCGTTAAAGAAGGCTTGTTAACTTAAATATGTTAAACTAATGATTTGAAGCATTTCGATATCGATTTCTAAATGCATATATACAAGAAAATCGACTTTATACCTAAATATAAGATTACGGAATTTTTCCAAATCTGCTCTCGTTATGCCGCCATGGCTTTATATCAACTTCAATACGTTAAAGAAGGTTAATTAACTTAAATATTTTAAACTAATGATATGAAGCATTTCGATATCGCTTGCTAAATGTGTATATAAAAGAAAATCGAATTTATACCTAAATATAAGATAACGGAATTATTCTAAACGCACTGCCGTTATGCCGTTAAGGCTTTATGTAGACTTCAGTAAGATAGAGGGGAATAATTAACTTAAATATGTTAAACTTATGATTTGATGCATTTCGTTATCGATTGCTAAATATGTAAATACAAGAAAATCGAATTCATACCTAAATATAAGATTACGGAATTGTTCCAAATGTACTGTCGTTATGCCGCCATGGCTTTGTATCACCTTCAATACGTTAAAGAAGGTTTATTAACTTAAATATGTTAAACTAATGATTTGAAGCATTTCGATATCGATTGTTTAATGAGTATATACAAGAAAATCGAATTCATACCTAAATATAAGATTACGTAGTTCTTCTAAATGCACTACCGTTATGCCGTTAAGGCTTTTGCAGGCTTCAGTAAGAAAAAGAGGGATAAGTAACTTAAATATGTTAAACTAATGATTTGAAGCATTTCGATATCGATTGCTAAATGTGTATATACAAGAAAATCGACTTTATACCTAAATATAAGATTACGGAATTGTTCCAAATGTACTGTCGTTATGCCGCCATGGCTTTGTATCACCTTCAATACGTTACAGAAGGTTTATTAACTTAAATATGTTAAACTAATGATTTGAAGCATTTCGATATCGATTGCTAAATGAGTATATACAAGAAAATCGAATTCATACCTAAATATAAGATTACGTAGTTCTCCTAAATGCACTGCCGTTATGCCGTTAAGGCTTTTGCAGGCTTCAGTAAGAAAAAGAGGGTTAAGTAACTTAAATATGTTAAACTAATGATTTGAAGCATTTCGATATCGATTGCTAAATGTGTATGTACAACAAAATCGACTTTATACCTAAATATAAGATAACGGAATTCATATAAATATACTACCGTTATGCCGTTATGGCTTTATGTAATTTTCAGTAAGATAAAGAAGGTTAATTAACTTAAATATGTTAAACTTATGATTTGAAGCATTTCGATATCGATTGCTAAATATGTATATACAAGAAAATCGACTTTATACCTATTTATAAGATAACGGAATTCTTCTACATGCACTGCCGTTATGCCGCCATGATTTTATGCGAAATTCAGTTCTTCGAAGAAAGCTTATTAACTTAAATATGTTAATTTAATGATTTGAAGCATTTCGATATCGATTGCTAAATATGTAAATACAAGAAAATCGATTTTATACCTTAATATAAGATTACGGAATTCTTCTAAATGCACTGCAGTTATACCGTTAAGGCTTTATGAAGACTTCATTGCGTTCAAGAAGGTTTATTAACTTAAATATGTTAAACTAATGATTTGAAGCATTTCGATATAGATTTCTAAATGCATATATACAAGATAATCGACTTTATACCTAAATATAAGATTACGGAATTCTTCCAAATTACTGTCGTTATGCCGCCAGGGCTTTATTTCAACTTCAATACGTTACAGATGGTTAATTCACTTAAATATGTTAAACTAATGATTTGAAGCATTTCGATATCGATTACTAAATGTGTATATACAAGAAAATCGACTCTACATATACCTAAATATAAGATTACGGAATTCTTCCAAATGTACTGTCGTTATGCCGCCATGGTTTGTATCAACTACAATACGTTAAAGAAGGTTAATTATTTTAAATATGTTAAACTAATGGTTTGAGGCTTTTCGATATCGACTGCTAAATGTGTAAATACAACAAAATCGACTTTATACCTAAATATAAAATTATAACATTACGGATTTCTTCTAAATGCACTGCCGTTATACCGTTAAGGCTTTATGTAGACCTCATAGCTAAATGTGTATAAACAAGAAAATCGACTTTATATCTGAATATAAGATTACGGAATTCTTCTACATGCACTGCCGTTATGCCGCCATGGCTTTATGTTAACTTCAGTGCGTTAAAGAAGCTTTATTAACTTAAATATGTTAAACTAATGATTTGAAACATTTCGATATCGCTTGCTAAATGTGTATATACAAGAAAATCGAATTTATGCCAAAATATAAGATAACGGAATTCTTCTAAACGCACTGCCGTTATGCCGTTTAGGCTTTATGTAGACTTCAGTAAGATAGAGGGGAATAATTAACTTAAATATGTTAAACTTATGATTTGAAGCATTTCGTTATCGATTGCTAAATATGTAAATACAAGCAAATCGACTTTGTACCTAAATATAAGATTACGTAATTCTTCTAAATGCACTGCAGTTATACCGTTAAGGCTTTATATAAACTTCAGTGCGTTAAAGAAGGTTTATTATAAATAACTTGAAAATGTAAAACTAATGATTTGAAGCATTTCGATATCGATTGCTAAATGTGTATGTACAACAATATCGACTTTATACCTGAATAAAAGATAACGGAATTCTTCTACATGCACTGCCGTTATGCCGTTAAGGCTTTTGTAGACTTCAGTATGAAAAAGAGGGTTAATTAACTTAAATATGTTAAACAAATGTTTTGAAGCATTTCCATATCTATTGCTAAGTGAGTATATACAAGAAAATCGACTTTATACCTAAATATAAGATTATGGTATTCTTCTAAATGCACTGCCGTTATGCCGCCATGGCTTCATGTCACCATCGGTAGGTTAAAGAAGGTAATTTAACTTAAATATGTTAAACTAAAGATTTGAAGCATTTCGATATCGATAGCTAAATGTGCTAGTACAAGACTTTATACCTAAACATAGGATAACGGAATTCTTCCAAATGCACTGCCGTTAATCCGCCATGGCTTTATGTCAACTTCAGTTCGTTAAAGAAGGCTTGTTAACTTAAATATGTTAAACTAATGATTTGAAGCATTTCGATATCGATTTCTAAATGCATATATACAAGAAAATCGACTTTATACCTAAATATAAGATTGCGGAATTTTTCCAAATCTGCTCTCGTTATGCCGCCATGGCTTTATATCAACTTCAATACGTTAAAGAAGGTTAATTAACTTAAATATTTTAAACTAATGATATGAAGCATTTCGATATCGCTTGCTAAATGTGTATATAAAAGAAAATCGAATTTATACCTAAATATAAGATAACGGAATTATTCTAAACGCACTGCCGTTATGCCGTTAAGGCTTTATGTAGACTTCAGTAAGATAGAGGGGAATAATTCACTTAAATATGTTAAACTTATGATTTGATGCATTTCGTTATCGATTGCTAAATATGTAAATACAAGAAAATCGAATTCATACCTAAATATAAGATTACGGAATTGTTCCAAATGTACTGTCGTTATGCCGCCATGGCTTTGTATCACCTTCAATACGTTAAAGAAGGTTTATTAACTTAAATATGTTAAACTAATGATTTGAAGCATTTCGATATCGATTGTTTAATGAGTATATACAAGAAAATCGAATTCATACCTAAATATAAGATTACGTAGTTCTTCTAAATGCACTACCGTTATGCCGTTAAGGCTTTTGCAGGCTTCAGTAAGAAAAAGAGGGATATGTAACTTAAATATGTTAAACTAATGATTTGAAGCATTTCGATATCGATTGCTAAATGTGTATATACAAGAAAATCGACTTTATACCTAAATATAAGATTACGGAATTGTTCCAAATGTACTGTCGTTATGCCGCCATGGCTTTGTATCACCTTCAATACGTTACAGAAGGTTTATTAACTTAAATATGTTAAACTAATGATTTGAAGCATTTCGATATCGATTGCTAAATGAGTATATACAAGAAAATCGAATTCATACCTAAATATAAGATTACGTAGTTCTCCTAAATGCACTGCCGTTATGCCGTTAAGGCTTTTGCAGGCTTCAGTAAGAAAAAGAGGGTTAAGTAACTTAAATATGTTAAACTAATGATTTGAAGCATTTCGATATCGATTGCTAAATGTGTATGTACAACAAAATCGACTTTATACCTAAATATAAGATAACGGAATTCATATAAATATACTGCCGTTATGCCGTTATGGCTTTATGTAATTTTCAGTAAGATAAAGAAGGTTAATTAACTTAAAATATGTTAAACTTATGATTTGAAGCATTTCGATATCGATTGCTAAATATGTAAATACAAAAAAATCGACTTTGTACCTAAATATAAGATTACGGAATTCTTCCAAACGCACTGCCGTTATGCCGTTATGGCTTCATATTAACTTCAGTTCGTTAAAGAAGGTTTATTAACTTAAATATGTTAAACCAGTTATTTGAAGCATTTCGATATCGATTGCTTAATGCATATATACAAGAAAATCGACTTTATACCTAAATATAAGGCTACGAAATTCTTCCAAATGTACTGTCGTTATGCCGCCATGGCTCTTTATCAACTTCAATACGTTAAAGAAGGTTAATTAACTTAAATATGTTATACTAATGATTTGAAGCATTTCGATATCGATTGTTTAATGAGTATATACAAGAAAATCGAATTTATACCTAAATATAAAATTATAACATTACGGAATTCTTCTAAATGCACTACCGTTATACCGCTAAGGCTTTTGCAGACTTCAGTAAGAAAAAGAGGGTTAGGTAACTTAAATATGTTAAACTATTGATTTGAAGCATTTCGATATCGATTGCTAAATGTGTATGTACAACAAAATCGACTTTATACTTAAATATAAGATAACGGAATTCATATAAATATACTGCCGTTATGCCGTTATGGCTTTATGTAAACTTCAGTAAGATAAAGAAGGTTAATTAACTTAAATATGCTAAACCAGTTATTTGAATCATTTCGATATCGATTGCAAGATGTGTATTTATAAGAAAATCGACTTTATGCCTAAATATAAGACTACGGAATTCTTCCAAACGCACTGCCGTTATGCCGTTATGGCTTTATATTAACTTCAGTTCGTTAAAGAAGGTTTATTAACTTAAATATGTTAAACCAGTTATTTGAAGCATTTCGATATCGATTGCTTAATGCATATATACAAGAAAATCGACTTTATACCTAAATATAAGACTACGGAATTCTTCCAAATGTACTGTCGTTATGCCGCCATGGCTCTTTATCAACTTCAATACGTTAAAGAAGGTTAATTAACTTAAATATGTTAAACTAAAGATTTGAAGCATTTCGATATCGCTTGCTAAATGTGTATATACAAGAAAATCGAATTTATACCTAAATATAAAATTATAACATTACGGAATTCTTCTAAATGCACTGCCGTTAGGCTTTATGTAGACTTCAGTAAGCTAAAAAATGTTTATTAACTTAATATGTTAAACTAATGATTTCAAGCATTTCGATATGGATATCTAAATGTGTATATAAAAGAAAATCGACTTCATACCTAAATATAAGGTTACGGAATTCTTCCAAATGCACTGCCGTTATGGCTTTATATCAACTGCAATACGTTAAAGAAGGTTAACTAACTTAAATATGTTAACCTAATGATTTGAAGCATTTCGATATCGCTTGCCAAATATGTATATACAAGAAAATCGAATTTATACCTAAATATAAGATAACGGAATCCTTCTAGATCCACTGCCGTTATGCCGTTAACGCTTTATGTAGACTTCAGTGCGTTAAAGAAGGTTTATTAATTTAAATATGTT
The DNA here is from genome assembly GCA_027475135.1 of Bactrocera correcta. Taxonomy (NCBI): domain Eukaryota; kingdom Metazoa; phylum Arthropoda; class Insecta; order Diptera; family Tephritidae; genus Bactrocera; species Bactrocera correcta. Next base: position 9,116 of record JAPZAG010001090.1, on the reverse strand, counting down.
AAACTATATTTCAATATCGATTGCTTAATGTGTATATACAAGAAAATTGACTTTATACCTAAATATAAGATTACGGAATTCTTCCAATCCTACTGTCATTATGCCGCCATGGCTTTGTATCAACTTCAATACGTTAAAGAAGGTTAATTATTTTAAATATGTTAAACTAATGGTTTGAAGCATTTCGATATCGATTGCTAAATGTGCAAATACAAGAAAATCGACCTTATACCTAAATATAAAATTATAACATTATGGAATTCTTCTTAATGCACTGCCGTTGTACCGTTAAGGCTTTATGTAGACTTTAGTAAGCTAAAAAATGTTTATTAATTTAATATGTTAAACAAATGATTTGAAGCATTTCGATATCGATAGCTAAATATGTATATACAAGAAAATCGACTTTATACCTAAATATAGGATTACGGAATTCTTTTACATCCACTGCCGTTATGCCAAATTCAGATTGTTAAAGAAGGTTTATTAACTTATATATGTTAAACTAATGAGTTGAAGCATTTCGATATCGATTGCTAAATGTGTATATACAAGAAAATCGATTTTATACCTAAATAAAAGATTACGGAATTCACTGAAATATACTGCCGTTATGCCGTTATGGCTTTATTTAAACTTCAGTAAGTTAAAGAAGGTTAATTAACCTAAATATTTTAAACCAGTTATTTGAAGATTTTCGATATCGATTGCTAAATGTGTAAATCCAAGAAACTCGACTACATACCTAAATATAAGATTACGGAATTCTTCCAAATGCACTGTCGTTATGGCTTTATATCAACTTCAACACGTTAAAGAAGGTTAATTAACTTAAATATGTTAAACTAATGATTTGAAGCATTTCGATATCGCTTGCCAAATATGTATATACAAGAAAATCGAATTCATACCTATATATAAGACCAAGGAATTCTTCCAAATGTACTGTCGTTATGCCGTTAACACTTTATGTAGACTTCAGTGCGTTAAAGAAGGTTTAATAACTTAAATATGTTAAACTAATGATTTGAAGCATTTCGATTTCGATTGCTAAATGTGTATATACAAGAAAATCGACTACATACCTAACTAAAAGAATACGGAATTCTTCCAAATGTACTGTCATTATGCCGCCAAGGCCTTGTACCAACTTCAATACGTTAAAGAAGGTTAATTTTTTTTAAATATGTTAAACTAATGGTTTGCAGCATTTTGATATCGCTTGCTAAATGAATACATACAAGAAAGTCGAATTTATACCTAAATATAAGATAACGGAATTCTTCTAAATTCAATGCTGTTATACCGTTAAGGCTTTATGTAGACTTCAGTGCGTTAAAGAAGGTTTATTAACTTAAATATGTTAAACTAATGACTTGAAGCCTTTCGATATCGATTGCTAAATGTGTATATACAAGAAGATCGACTTTATACCTAAATATAAGATTACGGAATTCTTCCAAATGTACTGTCGTTATGCCGCCATGGCTTTGTATAAACTGCAGTTCGTTAAAGAAGGTTTATTAACTTAAATATGTCAAACCAGTTATTTGAAGCATTTCGATATCGACTGCTAAATGTGTAAATACAAGAAAATCGAATTTACACCTAAATATAAAATTATAACATTACGGAATTCTTCTAAATGCACTGCCGTTAAACCGTTAAGGCTTTATGTAGACTTCAGTAAGCTAAAAAATGTTTATTAACTTAATATGTTAAACTAATGATTTGAAGCATTTCGATATCGATAGCTAAATATGTATATACAAGAAAATCTAATTTATACCTAAATATAAGATTATGGAATTCTTCTGCGTGCACTGCAGTTATGAAAGTTAAAGAAGGTTTATTAACTTAAATATGTTAAACTAATGAGCTGAAGCATTTCGATATCGATTGCTAAATGTGTATATACAAGAAAATCGATTTTATACCTAAATAAAAGATTACGGAAATTACCCAAATATACTGCCGTTAAGCGGTTATGGCTTCTGTAAAGAAGGTTAATTATTTAAATATGATAAGCTAATGGTTTGAAGCATTTCGATATTGATTGCTAAATATGTAAATACAAGAAAATCGACTTTATACCTAAATATAAAATTATAACATTATGGAATTCTTCTAAATGCACTGCCGTTATGCCATAAGGGCCTTATGTAGATTTTAGTGCGCTAAAGAAGGTTTATTAACTTTAATATGTTAAACTAATGATTTGAAGCATTTCGATATCGATTACTAAATGTGTATATACAAGAAAATCGAATTTATACCTAAATATAGGATAACAGAATTCTCCTAAATGCACTGCCGTTATGCCGTTAAGGCTTTATGTAGACTTCAGTGAGTTAAAAAAGGTTTATTAACTTAAATATGTTAAACTAATGATTTGAAGCATTTCGATATCGATTGCTAAATGTGTATATACAAGAAAATCGACTTTATACCTAAATATAAGATTACGGAATTCTTCCAAATGTACTGTCGTTATGACGCCATGGCTTTATGTCAACTTCAATTCGTTAAAGAAGGTTAATTAACTTAAAAAAGTCAAACTAATATTTTGAAGCATTTTGATATCGCTTGCTAAATGAGTATATACAAGAAAGTCGAATTTATACCTAAATATAAGATAACGGAATTCTTCTAAATGCAGTGCTGTTATACCGTTAAGGCTTTATGTAGACTTCAGTGCGTTAAAGAAGGTTTATTAACTTAAATATGTTAAACTAATGATTTGAAGCATTTCGATATCGCTTGCCAAATATGTATATACAAGAAAATCGAATTTATACCTAAATATAAGATAACGGAATTCTTCTAGATGCACTGCCGTTATGCCGTTAACGCTTTATGTAGACTTCAGTGCGTTAAAGAAGGTTTATTAACTTAAATATGTTAAACTATATTTCAATATCGATTGCTTAATGTGTATATACAAGAAAATCGACTTTATACCTAAATATAAGATTACGGAATTCTTCCAATCCTACTGTCATTATGCCGCCATGGCTTTGTATCAACTTCAATACGTTAAAGAAGGTTAATTATTTTAAATATGTTAAACTAATGGTTTGAAGCATTTCGATATCGATTGCTAAATGTGCAAATACAAGAAAATCGACTTTATACCTAAATATAAAATTATAACATTACGGAATTCTTCTAAATGCACTGCCATTATACCGTTAAGGCTTTATGTAGACTTCAGTAAGCTAAAAAATGTTTATTAACTTAATATATTAAACTAATGATTAGAAGCATTTCGATATCGATAGCAAAATGAGTATATACAAGAAAATCAATTTTATACCTATATATAAGATTACGGAATTCTTTTCATGCACTGCCGCTATGCCGCCATGGCTATATGCCAACTTCAGATCGTTAGAGAAGGTTTATTAACTTAAATATGTTAAACTAATGATTTGAAGCATCTCGATATCGATTGCTAAATGTATATATACAACACAATCGCCTTTATACCTAAATATAAGATTACGGAATTCTTCTAAATGCACTGCCGTTATACCGTTATGGCTTTATGTAAACTTCAGTAAGATAAAGAAGGTTAATAACCTTAAATATGTTAAACTATCGATTTGAAGCATTTCGTTATCGATTGCTTAATGTGTATATTCAAGAAAATCGAATTTATACCTAAATATAAGGTTACGAATTTCTTCTAAATGCACTGCCGTTATGCCGCCATGGCTTTATATCAACTTCAATAAGTTAAAGAAGTTTAACTTACTTAAATATGTTAAACTAATGATTTAAAACATTTCGATATCGCTTGCTAAATGTGTATATACAAGAAAATCGAATTTATACCTAAATATAAGATAACCGAATTCTTCTAAATGCACTGCCGATATGCCGCCATGGCTTTAAGCCAACTTCAGATCGTTGAAGAAGGTTTATTAACTTAAATATGTTAAACTAATGAGTTGAAGCATTTCGATATCAATTGCTAAATGTGTATATACAAGAAAATCGACTTTATACCTAAATATAAGATAAAGGAATTCTTCTAAATGCACTGCCGATATGCCGCCATGGCTTTAAGCCAACTTCAGTGCGTTAAAGAAGCTTTATTAACTTAAATAAGTTAAGCTAATGATTTGAAGCATTTCGATATCAATTGCTTAATGTGTATATACAAGAAAATCGACTTTATACCTAAATATAAGATAAAGGAATTCTTCTAAATGGCTGCCGATATGCCGCCATGGCTTTAAGCCAACTTCAGATCGTTGAAGAAGGTTTATTAACTTAAATATGTTAAAATAATGATTTGAAGTATTTCGATATCGAGTGCTAAATGTGTATATACAAGAAAATCGAATTCATACCTAAATATAAGATTACGTAATTCTTCTACATGCACTGCCGTTATGCCGCCATGGCTTTATGACAACTTCAGTTCGTTGAAGAAGGTTTATTAACTTAAATATGTTAAACTAATGAATTGAAGCATCGCGGTATCGATTGCTAAATGTGTATATACAAGAAAATCGACTTTATACCTAAATATAAAATTATAACATTACGGAATTCTTCTAAATGCACTGCCATTATACCGTTAAGGCTTTATGTAGACTTCAGATCGTTAAAGAAGGTTTATTAACTTAATATATTAAACTAATGATTAGAAGCATTTCGATATCGGTAGCAAAATGAGTATATACAAGAAAATCAATTTTATACCTATATATAAGATTACGGAATTCTTTTCATGCACTGCCGCTATGCCGCCATGGCTATATGCCAACTTCAGATCGTTAGAGAAGGTTTATTAACTTAAATATGTTAAATTAATGATTTGAAGCATCTCGATATCGATTGCTAAATGTTTATATACAACACAATCGCCTTTATACCTAAATATAAGATTACGGAATTCTTCTAAATGCACTGCCGTTATACCGTTATGGCTTTATGTAAACTTCAGTAAGATAAAGAAGGTTAATAACCTTAAATATGTTAAACTATCGATTTGAAGCATTTCGTTATCGATTGCTTAATGTGTATATTCAAGAAAATCGAATTTATACCTAAATAAAAGATTACGAATTCCTTCTAAATGCACTGCCGTTATGCTGCCATGGCTTTATATCAACTTCAATAAGTTAAAGAAGTTTAACTAACTTAAATATGTTAAACTAATGATTTAAAACATTTCGATATCGCTTGCTAGATGTGTATATACAAGAAAATCGAATTTATACCTAAATATAAGATAACGGAATTCTTCTAAATGCACTGCCGATATGCCGCCATGGCTTTAAGCCAACTTCAGATCGTTGAAGAAGGTTTATTATCTTAAATATGTTAAAATAATGATTTGAAGTATTCCGATATCGAGTGCTAAATGGGTATATACAAGAAAATCGACTTTATACCTAATTATAAGGTTATGTAATTCTTCTAAATGCACTGCCGTTATGCCGTTAAGGCTTTATGTAGACTTCAGTAAGATAAAGAGGGTTAATTAGCTTAAATATGTTAAACTAATGATTTGAAGCATTTCGATATCGATTGATAAATGTGTATATACAAGAAAATCGACTTTATACCTAAAAATAAGATTACGGAATTCTTCTACATGCACTGCCGTTATGCCGCCATGGCTTAATGACAACTTCAGTGCGTTGAAGAAGGGTTGTTAACTTAAATATGTTAAACTAATGATTTGAAGCTTCCCGATATCGATTGCTAAATGTGTATATACAAGAAAATCGACTTTATACCTAAATATAAGATTACGGAATTCTTCCAGCTGCACTGCCGTTATGCCGCCATGGCTTTATGACAACTTCAGTTCGTTGAAGAAGGTTTATTAACTTAAATATGTTAAACTAATGAATTGAAGCATCGCGATATCGATTGCTAAATGTGTAGATACAACAAAATCGACTTTATACCTATATATAAAATTATAACGTTACGGATTTCTTCTAAATGCACTGCCGTTATACCGTTAAGGCTTTATGTAGACCTCATTAAGCTAAAAAATGTTTATTAACTTAATATGTTAAACTAATGATTTGAAGCATTTCGATATCGATAGGTAAATGTGTATATACAAGAAAATCGAATTTATACCTGAATATAAGACTACGGAATTCTTCTACATGCACTTCCGTTATGCCGCCATGGCTTTATATCAACTTCAATATGTTAAAGAAGGTTAAATAACTTAAATATGTTAAACTAATGATTTGAAACATTTCGATATCGCTTGCTAAATGTGTATATACAAGAAAATCGAATTTATACCTAAATATAAGATAACGGAATTCTTCTAAACGCACTGCCGTTATGCCGTTAAGGCTTTATGTAGACTCCAGTAAGATAGAGGGGAATAATTAACTTAAATATGTTAAACTTATGATTTGAAGCATTTCGATATCGATTGCTAAACGTGTATGTACAAAAAAATCGACTTTATACCTAAATATAAGATAACGGAATTCATATAAATATACTGCCGTTATGCCGTTATGGCTTCATGTAAACTTCAGTAAGATAGAGAAAGTTAATTAACTCAAATATGTTAAACCAGTTATCTGAAGCATTTCGATATCGATTGCGAAATGTATACATACATACATAAATATAAGATTACGGAATTCTTCCACATGTACTGTCGTTATGCCGCCATGGATTTTTATCACCTTCAATACGTTAAAGAAGGTTAATTATTTTAAATATGTTAAACTAGTGGTTTGAAGCATTTCGATATCGATTGCTAAATGTGTAAATACAAGAAAATCGACTTTATACCTAAATATAAAATTATAACATTACGGAATTCTTCTAAATGCACTGCCATTTACCGTTAAGGCTTTATGTAGACTTCAGTAAGCTAAAAAATGTTTATTAACTTAATATATTAGACTAATGATTTGAAGCATTTCGATATCGATAGCAAAATGAGTATATACAAGAAAATCAATTTCATACCTATATATAATATTATGGAATTCTTTTCATGCACTGCCGCTATGCCGCCATGGCTATATGCCAACTTCAGATCGTTAAAGAAGCTTTATTAACTTAAATATGTTAAAATAATGATTTGAGGTATTTCGATATCGAGTGCTAAATGAGTATATACAAGAAAATCGACTTTATACCTAATTATAAGGTTACGTAATTCTTCTAAATGCACTGCCGTTATGCCGTTAAGGCTTTATGTAGACTTCAGTAAGATAAAGAGGGTTAATTAACTTAAATATGTTAAACTAATGATTTGAAGCATTTCGATATCGATTGCTAAATGTGTATATACAAGAAAATCGATTTTATACCTAGAAATGAGATTACGGAATTCTTCTACATGCACTGCCGTTATGCCGCCACGGCTTTATGTCACCTTCGGTAGGTTAAAAAAGGTAATGTAACTTAAATATGTTATATTTAGGTATGAATTCGATTTTCTTGTATATACATATTTGGCAAGCGATATCGAAATGCTTCAAATCATTAGTTTAACATATTTAAGTTAATTAACCTTCTTTAACGTATTGAAGTTGATATAAAGCCATAACGGCAGTGCATTTGGAAGAATTCCGTAATCTTATATTTAGGTATGTAGTCGAGTTTCTTGGATTTACACATTTAGCAATCGATATCGAAATGATTCAAATAACTGGTTTAGCATATTTAGGTTAATTAACCTTCTTTATCTTACTGAAGATTAAATAAAGCCATAACGGCAGTATATTTGAGTGAATTCCGTAATCTTTTATTTAGGTATAAAATCGCTTTTCTTGTATATACACATTTAGCAATCGATATCGAAATGCTTCAACTCATTAGTTTAACATATTTAAGTTAATAAACCTTCTTTAACGATCTGAAGTTGGCATAACGGCAGTGGATGTAGAAGAATTCCGTAATCTTGTATTTAGGTATAAAGTCGATTTTCTTGTATATACCTATTTAGCTATCGATATCGAAATGCTTCAAATCATTTGTTTAACATATTAAATTAATAAACATTTTTTAGCTTACTAAAGTCTACATAAAGCCTTAACGGTATAATGGCAGTGCATTTAGAAGAATTCCGTAATGTTATAATTTTATATTTAGGTATAAAGTCGATTTTCTTGTATTTGCACATTTAGCAATCGATATCGAAATTCTTCAAACCATTAGTTTAACATATTTAAAATAATTAACCTTCTTTAACGTATTGAAGTTGATACAAAGCCATGGCGGCATAATGACAGTAGGATTGGAAGAATTCCGTAATCTTATATTTAGGTATAAAGTCGATTTTCTTGTATATACACATTTAGCAATCGATATCGAAATGCTTTAAATCATTAGTTTAACATATTTAAGTTAATAAACCTTCTTTAACGCACTGAAGTCTACATATAGCGTTAACGGCATAACGGCAGTGCATGTAGAAGAACTCCGTTATCTTATATTTAGGTATAAATTCGATTTTCTTGTATATACATATTTGGCAAGCGATATCGAAATGCTTCAAATCATTAGTTTAACATATTTAATATAATTAACCTTCTTTAACGTATTGCAGTTGATATAAAGCCATAACGGCAGTGCATTTGGAAGAATTCCGTAATCTTATATTTAGGTATAAAGTCGATTTTCTTTTATATACACATTTCGATATCCATATCGAAATGCTTCAAATCATTAGTTTAACATATTTAAGTTAATTAACCTTCTTTAACGTATTGAAGTTGATAAAGAGCCATGGCGGCATAACGACAGTACATTTGGAAGAATTCCGTAGTCTTATATTTAGGTATAAATTCGATTTTCTTGTATATATGCATTAAGCAATCGATATCGAAAAGCTTCAAATAACTGGTTTAACATATTTAAGTTAATCAACCTTCTTTAACAAACTAAAGTTAATATAAAGCCATAACGGCATAACGACAGTGCGTTTGAAAGAATTCCGTAGTCTTATATTTAGGCATAAAGTCGATTTTCTTGTACATACACATTTTGCAATCGTTATCGAAATGATTCAAATAACTGGTTTAGCATATTTAAGTTAATTAACCTTCTTTATCTTACTGAAGTTTACATAAAGCCATAACGGCATAACGGCAGTATATTTATAT